>JAODAL010003940.1:0-164787 GCA_025379985.1 Phyllomedusa bahiana | reverse complement strand
TTTTGGGAAATGTTGCTGCCCCTTTAAACCTGTCTTGTCCCACTCTGTGACCTACTCTTGCTGCTCCCCAACTAATCCCTTTTATCACTGGAACACCCTGTGGTTTCCTTACGCTTTTTTCCCACTCCACCACTCTTGATGTTGCCACTATGTTTGGTTTCGCCTTCTTTTATCTGTCAGAAGGAAATGAAAAGGATCAGGATTGTCTGATGATTAGGTAGCAAACGGCAGGAGTGGTTTACAGAAACAGAAGACTTGCAAATACCCCATTTATGGTCATCTTTGTTTTGGATCAATTCCTGTTTGTTTTTGGCTTTAGCAATGCTGATGGATTATTGACCGATTGAACGTGGACACTGACGGATGAAAGGCAGAGCAACATGTTCAGTGACGTCAACGCAAAATTACTGCCGACACCCTCTCCACTCTTTCGGGGGGCTCTACATGTATCAGCGTTTAACATAACGGGTTCTGTCATAATCTGTGGAATCATCTGATGTGAAAGGAGTGCGCTCTTTGACGCTATTGTAGGATCTTGGCCCTCAGCTCGGTTCTTTCCGGTTCTTACATTACCTTGTCAGGCTGCGTTCCCACTTCAGTTATTTGGTCAGTTTTGCCCCTGTAACTGCCCAGAGAAGTGAAGTGTGAAGCGATTCTAAGAGCAGTGCCTGTCATCTACATTTAAATACTAAAACACAACATTGTATGAAAACTAAACCACGCTCCCTGTGCATATTTGAGCATGGCACAATGTTCTACAACACCCTACAGGCTCCCTGCAACCAAGAAATAGCTGTTTTTTAACACGATTCGCCGCAAATAAATTTGGATCAAAAAGAATTTTGCTGAAAAATTCGCCGAACTCGGCGAATCCAATTTTTGAGAAATTCACCCATCTCTAATGTAGATCTTTGTGAAATAAATCTACATTATTTAATAACATCAGTTTGTATACATTTATATACCAGGGTTTACTTATATAGTTCATTTTGGAGCTTAGTCAGTTTTCGGCATCTTTTTTCTATTTCATTTACAGAAAATTTAATCTGATAAGATAAAATATATTGGGTTGTGGTTTGCTGTCAACACTTTTCTCTAGTGGGCTCAGTTTAACACCATCGTAATATGGGATCTCTCATGAAGCTCATTGGGTGATCATGTACCAATGATGTATATAAAATTTTCTATCCACACTGTAAGTTCTTTACTCTGACTTTGGGCTACGGCAAGATGTTTGGTGAAATATTCATTTCCAGTTACTCATAGATGATAAACTTTCTAAGCCTTATATTGTAATGACCAGAATCTGAAACATTGACTACTGCCTGGTATATTGTCTGCCATATTAGCATCTAGAGACATTTTTACCTTTTTACTAAAAGAGGATTCTCCAGTTCGGATATATATTTGAGTTCTAGTTTTATACCAGTATTGGGCATATTTGCCATCCCTCCTGAGATTCCCTGAATCTATACTCCTACAGTAGATGTGGTTGCAGAAAACAACCTAATGCCAGGTCTGCCTTAGGATTTGCCTCCAGTGGCATTTGGCAAGTTGCAAAAACAAGAAGAGTTGGGTAGTCTAGTTTGAGGCCTGTTCTTGGGTTTGTGTTTGTTAAGGGCCTCTGGTCTTGGGGTCTTTATTTTTAGGGGAACTTGACTAGGTCTGCGCTTAATTGGTTGGCCTGTATGGTGTCTAGTCTGTAGTTATTTAGAAGATCTAGTCTAAAGTCTGTATTATGGCTTCCATAATACAACCAACTGACCAAGTCCTTGATGAGATCCCATAACATCAATATCCGATGAGAAAAGAATTCCATAGCTGAGCCAAAGAGATAAAACTACCAACCAGTAATAAATGTATACAAGAAGAATGAAAACCTCCAAGTTTCAATTTTTATGTAACTGTGTTTTAAATGTAGTAAAGAACCTTAAAGAAGATAGTGACTCACTGACTTCTTATACCTATTAACAAATACAACTGTAGTCTTCCCACCAATGAACTGTGTGACAGCGATAAACTCACCAGTATGTAGAGATGCATAGATAGAGTGCTACTCCCTTCCCAACAAACTCCTATCTCATTGTAAAACAATACCTCCCATTTAACCTCATGTTGAATTGAGGATTAACTATTCATAAATGAAAGGCTTCAAGGCCAAAGAACATTTCCCAAAATTCAGAGAAAGTCCTGGAAGCTCTCCATAGGTGAGCTATTGGCATCTGACTACGCCGCTACCACCCTCGTGCTTGGAGCAGTCGGATCATCTACTCCTAATCTTTGTTCCAAGAACCAAGCTGTGGAGCCAAAACATGTAATAACCCTCTGTCTTATCTCTTGAGGTAAAATTAATTTGCCCCATAATTAAAAGAAGTGTTTTACCTCTTTCTCCTTATGTTGGGCCGCCTCTATCCAGTCCATTTTCTTAATAAATGTGAATTTATCCAAGAAAAATCTCCAAATTATGTATTTATTTAGAGGTCTACATGTAGGTGATCTGGATTCTTTATTAGATTAGGTGGTTGAGTCTGGGATCTGTCTAAGTTTAGGGGGTCTATTCTGAGCTCTGGGCAGTTATGTATCTATCATGGCACTGATTTACTGACCAGGCAAATCTAGATTAAAAAAATCATGAAAAAGTAATTTCTAACCTATAGGTTTTGGTTCTTCCTTTAATACCGCTCCTAAAGAAAAAAGAAGAAAAGTAAACATTTCATCAGAAAATGAGGTGTGTAACACTCTGTATCAATAGTATAACTGGCACAATGAAGTAGGGGGACTTTCTAGTTAGGTCTTCATCCCTTTCCTGTTTGACTCCTTGGCTAAGCCAATCAGGAGGCATTTTGTGAAATAGTTGCCCATTTCCACATAAAGACCAATGCATAGAGGAAATCACTGTGTTGTATATCAGTTTACAGATCGAGATGGACATGGAGCACCCAATAATATTGGGTGCACCTCACTACTCACTTAAACAGAAGTATCTGTCAGGATACTGTACAAAAAGATACCCCAACAGATACTGCGACATTGTGAATAATGAGGTGTGACTCCAACCTTATAGACTTTTTTGGTTCTGTCTCCTCTTCTTAGTTCAAAGAATCACTCAATTTTTTCCCTTTAGTTCATTCAAAATTGCTTCTAGATGCACAGTAGTGCCAGTGATTTTGCTTACCTGCAGCTGAATACAGGATTCTTACTGCTGCCACTGGGTCATTGACCTGTACTGAGAGTTGCTGAAACACAAGGAAGTTAATCTCTCTATGCATTCCTATGGAAGGTTCAAAGTCGGTCTCACAGGAATTCATCAAAAACTCAGTGTCTTCCAGCAAAAAAGAGTGCAGGTCATGTGACCTAAAAGTGACTGTTGCATCAGCCATAAATCCTGTATTCAGCTGCAGGTAAGCAAAATTCCTGGCACTACAGTGTATCTAATAGAAGTTTCTAAAGGAAAAGGGGAAAAAAAAAACCCTGAATTGGCCTTTAAAGAACTCACCATAAGTTATGTCTACTCCACAACATTCAGCTATATAAATACATAAATATATCCACATAAAATGGTAAATGATCAACAAACTAATTAGATGCTTAAGAGAATTAAAAAAAGAAAAGCAATATATTATTCAGGAAGTGATTTTGTTACACTATAAATTGTATCTATAGGTGGACATTAAGGGTAACATGTATGAATGGGGCTGTGGCAGTTTTCTGGTGTACTTTGAGCCAAAAAAAATGCATGAACAGGTCCACTCCAAACTTTAGCACGATAAAATGTTTGTAATGCGCCAAAGTTTGGGAAGTTTGGGGGGATCAACACATTCTTAAGTAGAAATTTATAACTCTTTGAGCCAAAAATTGAGCATAACGGTTTTTCAGCCAGACCCGACCGGGTAAAGGTGGTCCCGGGCCCAAATTGTCATATTTACTTACACTGCACCCGTATGTATGCCTGCAGAAGAAAAGCCAGACCAGGGTAAGGGGTGCCTGAGCCCGACTTGTGGTATTGGTCTACATGTCCCGTATGTATGACTGCAGAAGAAAGCCAAAGGGTAAAGGGGGTGCCTGAGCCAGACTTGTGGGATTGGTTCTACACTGCCCTGTTTAAAATGACCTGGAGAAGAAAAAGCCAGCCAGGGGAAAGGTTGGTGCCTGAGCCCGACTTTTGGGTATTTCTTACACTGCATGTATGTATGACCTGAGAAGAACAGCCAGACCAGGGTTTAAAAGGGGGTGCCTGAGCCAGACTTGTGGTATTGGTTCTACATGCCTGTATATATGACCTGGAGAAGAACACCCGCCAGGGTTTAAAGGTGGTGCCTGAGCCGGACTTTTTGGTTTTTCCCATATATTTCCATAGAAAGTAATGCTTTTAAAAAAATTTCCCTTAAAATTGATTTTTTACTTAGTCTTTAGTGTGAAAACGGTTTTTTTTGTATTGGATGTTTTGATTGCCTTCCCAAAGTGTGCACCAAGGGTTTAAAGTTTTTCAAAATTTTATTTTGGATTGGCACGTTACCTTTTTTTGTAGTCATTTGGGGAAATGGCAGCCTTTTGGGTTGCTTCACCCCGCCAAACCTTTTTAAAAAACTAGTGCGGGGTTTAATTCGGGTATTAAGTTCCTATCACTCCTGAGATGTTTTTAGTTAAAGGGAAACTCCTAGTGGGGGTAAACATGTTAGTGTTAGGGACTCCCCTGTGCGGGGCCCCCCCTTGCGCTTTTGGGAGGTAAGTTTAAAAACTTTTTTGATAAAAAAACTGTAAACTAAAAACCCCATTTTTTTTCATTTTTTTCCCTTAGCGTAATTAGAGAGGGGCAAATCGTTTTCTAACAAAGGGGAAATTCGTTTTGAAATTTCGGGGAAAACTTCGGTTGGGAAAACGAAGTGAATTTTGGGGTTTAAATTCGGGTGAACGAAGTGTGCTTTTCATTGTTTAAAAGGGTTTTGCGAGCCCCTGGCTTTTACATGGGGAAAAAGCACTCTGGGGGGAAAGGGAAGGGCATAGTGCATGCTTTTGTGCAGAGATGAACCCAATCGGGAAAAGGGGGGATTCGGTAAACGTCACCGCACTATTTTTAAGACCGAGGCGCGCTGGGAGCTCACACCCTTCCTTTTATGACAGGGAAGGTGTGTTTGCGGGGGGATGCGCTTTCTGAAAAAACTATTTTTACAAAAAGCGATTTTTGTGGGGTGTCTCAGTTGTTCAGAGGATGTTCTTAATGTTCTATTTTGTTTTTGGGGGGGGTATTGGATCTAAAATCCAGTGTGCGCCTTTTTGCAGCTGCTTTAAAATTCAATTTTCCCAAGTGGGATCTAAGCCTTTTCCCTTGTTGTATTCTTTTAAAAGGGAAACCGGGGTTTTAAAATTTACAAAAAACATTTCATTTTTGGTTTGAAAAATTTTCTATTGCCCCAAATTTAAACCCCCGGGGGAAAATTAAGCTTTTGTTTTGCTGCTGTGCTGACAAAAATAAACCGTCTTTTTCAACCCAAAATATATATTTTTTTTTTGGTAGAAAAACCCAAAAAGAAAAGGTTAATTACAATTTTATCTCTTGTTGTGTGGCGTAAAAAAATCCGCCATTGTAACAGCTCCCAAAAGTATTTGTTTGTGGTGGCTCAATTCTATTGCGGAAATTTTAACCCCGGGGGGTTAATTAAGCGTTTTTTTTTGTGGTGTGCGCCCAAAAATTTAAACCCGTCTTTTTCAACCCCAAAAATAAAAATTTTTTTTTTTTGGTGGGCCTAATTCAAAGGGCAAAGGTTAATTACAAATTTTTTCTCTTGTTGTGGGGGTTTAGAAAATCCCCATTGTAAACGCTACAAAGTTACTGTTTGTGGGGGCTAAAATTTCTATTGCCCCAATTTTTCATCCGGGGTTTTAATTAAGCTTTGGGTTTTGTGGTGTCCCTGACAAAAAAAAACCGTCTTTTTCAAAGCCAAATATATATTTTTTTTTTTGGTAGCCTAATTAACAAAAAAAGGTTTAAATTTTCCCAATTTTATCTCTTTTTTGGGGTGGCGTGAAAATACGCCATTGAAACACGTCCCAAAGTAGTTTGGGGTTTTGGGGCCCCCCCAAATTCTTTTGCGAAATTTACCCCGGGGGTTTAAATTTAAAAGCGTTTTTTTGCGGGTGTGCGGGACAAAAAAAAAACCGTTTTTTTTAAACCCCCAAAATATTTAAATTTTTCTTGTAGCTTTTTTTCAAAAGGGAAAAGGGTTTTAATTAAGCCTGTTTGGGCTTTTACATTTAGTAAAAAACAAGTGTTTTTAAGGGAAAATTTACAAGAAAATTTTTTCCCTGGCCATTTGGGGGAGCGCAATTTATACCCAAAGGGGTTCCCCCAAGTTTTTTACTGGGTTCTTTTTGGAGTAAAAAAAAAGGGTGTTTATTTTTTTCATATACAGATAGCTTCATAAAACTTTTGTCTGACTTTTTTTGAAAAAACAGTATGTCAGAAGAGAGGGGGAAGGTTGAAATGCGAGTGGAAAAGTGGAACAAACTTTTCTAAAACGGGGCCCAGGTCCCCAGCATCAGCAAGGGGGAAGTGGCAGCGGGGGGTCACTCGGTGGGGCCACAACTCCCGTGTCATCTAGCGGGCCGTGTGTTTTTCCCAGAAACCCCAAGGGGTTTTTGTTTGGTTTGGGACTGGGTTTCATCCTCTTCCCCCCAGATGACATCTGACAACCCCAGCCAAGAGTCGGTGGGAACCTGGGACAAAAACCCCCTTTTTTGGGGCAGGGCCCGGGAGCGGGTCAGGGGGGCCCTCACCTGTCCTACCCCGCTCTGTCCCATCCAGTTCCCTCAGCCGGGTCTTTTTGGGGTTTGGGGCTCAGGGGCCAACTTATCCCGGGGGGGATAAACAATTTGGGGGAGGGCAGTCAGCAGCTACTTGGCAGCGAAAAGGAAAGGGGGGCCAATATCCCAGCTTCTTGCAGGGCGGGAAAAGTAAAGATGTTTGGAGAGTGGCATGGGGGGGTCATGGGGTTTGAGAGGTCAGCCTCGGTTTTCCAAGGGGAGGTGATAAGGACAGTAGGGGACGATAAAAAAAACAAATAGATGAATATGTACCCGGGACCGCATTTGGGGACCCGGGGTAAAAGGAAGGGCTTCTTCATGTCGGGGGAAGGGGGGCGTCAGCTTGGGTCGGGCAGCGGGCAGCCGGGCAAGTGGGTTGTGGGGCCGTGGGTTAAGGGCAGGGGGGGCAGCAGTGTGAGGCCCGGGAGCCAAGCGGCCCCACGGGGTAAAAAAACCCGTTCGCGGGTTTCCAAGACAGTAGCGGCACAGGGGCTCAGCAAAGGGCGCGGCGGCATTTGTCACTAGTGGGGGAGCGGTTTGGGCGGGAAAATCAGCTACTCGGCGGTGTGGCAGTTTTTGCAAAACCCACCGGGGGAGCCGAATAGGGGTATATTTTGAATCTGTGGGCAGAAAGTGAAGCGTGGCCAGGGAGCTAACTTTTGGCCCACAAGGGGCCCGGTAAACACTTGCGGGTTTCCCCTTTCCGGTTTGGCCCGGGGGGAGAAAGTGGCTCAGATGGGGTTTGGTCCATCCCCCCTTTGCGACCCACCCGCAGGGGCCCAGTGGCACGCATCCCAATTTCGCCAGTAAAGGGCCCTCCACCAACTTGCAGAAGGCCACCCGTTTTCTTTGCCCATCCTCTCCGGTCCAGATGCTTTTTGCTCCTCGTTTCTCATGGCCCCAGAAAGTGTTCAGAGAGGCGATTGTAAAGAGGACAACGTTGCGTCCAACCTTCTAAGGTGAAAGCGGGCTGACCGTGCTCCTGTCCAGTTTTTTGGTATCCCGGGGGTTTTCCCCCCCTTTTCCCAAAGGGGTGGCCCTCTGAAACCATTCAGAAAAACAAATGGCTTGTGCCGAGCGAGATGGAGAGTTCCAAGCGAAATTTTTTTTTCCCAAAAAGGGCCATTTCCCAGAACTTCAAAAATTATTTTAGAACAGAAATTTGGGTCAGCCCTTGAGCTTATCGGTTTTTTCCCAAGGTACACGGGCACCCGCGGACTTTCTGGAGTTTGTAATTCGGGTTCCAGGGCCCAATTTACATTTTCCTTTAGGCCCCACGGGGTAAATGTGCTTCCTGCCCGGGGCCCCCAACAATTTCGGGGGAGCCGCTTTCTCCCCCACGTTGTAAAACTGCTGTTTCCTGGCCAATGTCCGCCCCCTCCTCCTCCACCCCCAAACCACCATCTCAGCCTCCAAAAGTATGCTCCATCTTCCACAGGGTGTGGGGCACGCGGGTCACGCAGTTTTTTCCCTATTTGCCTCGGCGAACAAAGTCCAAAGGGGGGGAAACTGCTCCGCGCCCTGCAGCAAGAAATCGATGGGGGGCTTTTCCGGGGCCCAAACTGCAAATCGGAAAATGGTGGGGGCAATGGGGGAAAACTTTGGTGTCCGCCTGCCCCCGGGGGGGATGGTCCATCCCCCCCGCTTTGGGCGCACGTGTTAAATTTGGGTTGTAAAAAGGTTCCTGAAGTCTTCCCCCCGATCTTCGAACATTCTAAAAATGGCCAGGAAAACTGTCATGAAACTTTACCCTTTTTTACAAACCCAGGAACCCCCTCCTGAGTTGCGGCGGCAAACCGGCCCCCCCCAAAAACACGCTTGATTGCGATGTTTCCACCCGCTGGAATTCCGCCTGCACAGTTGGACCGCTTTTATGAACAGAGAAAAGGCCATTAAAAGGGTTTTTTTGTTGGATCAAGGCAGACAGAAGTACCCCCCTGTGTAACTTTGATGTCACCCTTGGAAAGCTCATGCGGGGACACCTCCCGGGTTTGGGGGGGAGGCCATTGAGGGGGGCCAAAGTTTTTGTCAGTGCCAGGATTACGGGAAATAACGTCATTCCACTGCTTATGTCCGGGGAACAGATGTAAAAAATCTGTCTGGGGGGGGACTGGAGATGTGGCGACAAACATCCGTGGCCAAATGAGCCCGGGGTGGGGGAGGGAAATTGGAGGGGGAAAGGGAGGAGGAGGACTTTGGAGCGGGGAAGAAATTGTCTGGTGAAATGATGGGATTTTCTACCAGGTGCAAGAGAGGAGGAGCAGGAGCAGCGGGAGGGGTGGATGGAGATGGGGAAAGACGGGGCAAAATAAACCCAAGCCCCGGGGCCCATTTAAAAAGGTGGAAATGGAGGCCCAGGGAGCCCTCGGAGCCCAATTGTGCAGATGCCCCCGCGGCAGGGCTTATTTGCCTGGCAAAGTGACGCCAAATAGTCAGAAATGGGCCCAGAGGGTTTGGATTTTGGGGCTCTCCCCCTTTTGGGGACCTCGCTACCGGCCCAAAATTTGGACCCTTTTTTCCCCAGCATTGAGGGGGGAAGAAAAACTCAAATACTATAGGGAAATCCTCCGTAATCATTTGGGCGCTGCCTTGTGCGGCACCCGCCCCTCCCCCCTGACAGGTCTGCCCGGGGGGGTTCCTCAGCGCTCCCCGTACTACTGCCGGGTGGGGGGGAAAGGTGGGGGGGGTGGGGGGGCAGTTTCCCGCTCCATCGCATAACCCAAGTCTGGAGTCCTAATGAGCGCTTCCTTCACCCGCCCCAGTGAGGAGGGGGAGTTTACCAGCGCAAACAGCAGCAGGCTTTGGGGCATTTTCCCCGAACCCAACAGGGTTTTGGCCCCACTTGGCAGGGACTCTGCCCCCAGTTAGAAAATCCGCTGGACTAAAGGGCAGCCAAACTGGGTGTGTGGCCCCAACTTTTCCCAGGGTTTTCAGTGGAAAAAGCTGTCCTGCCCGGCCGTAGTGTGGCTTAAAAGGGGTGTTCAGTGCGGCGGGGGGGGTTGTTACCCCCAAGGGGGGAACCCCCCTTTTTCCCGGGAAATGTTGAACGACTGACCCTTTTTCAAGAGAAAACAGGGGGGGGATTTGGCCAGGATTTCCCCACACCAAAGCCTTAGGCGTCAGTCTGGGTTCAAAAATACCTGCCTCAGCCACTATTCTGGGTGCCGCCACCCGTGATGCCACAATCTGCTGCTACTAAATTTTTTCCATCTGCCCACCAAACCCTCTTTACCCGGGACCCCGGGATTGCCACCCCCCCTCAACACTTGTCATTGTGCCACTCTATGTGCTCATGCTGGGTGTTTTGTTTCTGTTGCCGTGCATCCACAACTGTGTCCCTTTGTGCCCACTCCCCCCGGCTGGGGACTGTTTTTTCCACCCCAGAATGTCATTGTGCCACCCCTTTTTGACCCCATGCTGGGTTTTGGGTCCCCGTCATCACCTCCCTCTCTGTCATTGTGCCACTGCCTGACCTCTGCTGCTGCCCCCCTGGGCCCGCTTCAGTCATTGTGCCGGGTCTGTGGCCTTAAAACTATTTTGCCACCTGCAGAAAGTCATTGTGCCCTCTCTGACTCATGCTGCTGCTTGACTACTGTCGTGCCCTCCCACTGTGTCATTTGTGCCAAATGGTTTACCTCAATTTTCTGCTGCCGTGGCTGCGCCCTTGGGCCCCCCAACCGTGGGCCCACTCCCGTTTTTGCCACCTCCCGAATTTGTCTTTTTTGCCAAATGTCTGGACCTCTTTCTGTTGGGTGTGGCTGTGCCGTGCCTCCACACTGTGTCATTTTGCCCCCTGTTGACCCTTTTGCTGTGCTGTTGCCCGGGCCCTGCCTCCAACTGTGTAAATTTTACCACTCTTTGGGCCCACTCCCTTTTTTTCCAGCTCAGGGAAATTTTTCATTGTGCCACTGCCTACCTCTTTTGCTGCCACCCTGACCCCCAAAACTGTTTCCTTTTTGCCACTCTGGGCCTGGTTTTTGTTTTGCCCTTCCGAATGTAAATTGGGGCCACTTTTCTGAAAAACCCCTTTTTTTTTTTTGGCTGCCGCCCTTTACCTCCAAAACTCTGTTAATGTTGCCACCTGAGCTCTCAGTTTGGTTTTTTTTTCCCGCTTTTGCTGCCATGACTTTATGGGTACGTTCTGCTTCTTTTTTTGGGCAGTTTTGCCCCCCCTAAAATGCCCAGGGGGATTTTTTAGGGGAAGCGATTCTAAGAGCGGCGGCCCGTCATGTGCGTTTTTCATACTAAAACACAAAATTGTAGAAGGGCCAAACCAAGCTCCCTTGCATATTTAAGCATGGGGACAACGTTTTCCGCACCCCGAAAGGGTCTGTGCACCTGGAAATAGCCCCTTTTTTTAAGCGATTCGTGCCCCAAAAATAATTTGGGAAAAGAAACAATTTTTTTCGGAAAATTTGGCGAAGTGACCGAATTTGAATTTTTTAGGGAAAATTTGCCCATCTCTTGCAGTAATGCATTTTTTAAAAAAATTTCCCATATACCTTGATGTTTTACTAAGTTTTTTTTGGGGCCCCAAATGTTTTTTGTATTGGTGGGATGCTTTTTGCCCTTTCCAGTGTGGACCTTTTGCTTACGTTTTTAAAAAAATTTTTTGGATGTGCACAGCCCACCATTTTTTTTTAGTCTATTTGGGGGAAAGGCAGGCCCCATTGGTTGCTGACTCCCCCTCCTCTTTTTTAAATTTGTGCAGGGTAATTCAGTAGTAAGTTCCTATCACTCCCTGAGGGTGTTGTAGGGCTGAATGGACTCCCAGTGAGGGTTAAAAATTTTTAGTGTTTGGGACTCACCTGTGGTGGGGGTCCCCTTGCGTTTTTTGGGGGGTGAGGGCCCAAAAAAATTTTTGATCAAAAAATGAAAACCCAAGAAACCCGGTTTTTATATTTCCTTAGCAGTAATGCTTTTCAAAAAAATTTTTATTATTTGATGTTTTACTTAGTTTTTAGTGTGCCACTGATATTTGTATTGGATGTAGACTTGTGGTATTGGCATTACACTGCCCTGTATGTATGACCTGCAGAAGAACAGGTTCATACATTCTGCCGCATTCTACACTGCCTTAAAGCGATTTAAAACTGGCCTGTAAGTGCCAACGTTCATACATGTCATTCTAAATGTAATATGTAAGTACCTTTTTTTATCTGACAAATCCATTGCCATGTAGTATCACAGTGCAGAGTACGCCATGCTGAATTAAAACCAAACAGCGTCCCACAGGTCGGCTCATCTGAATGACCCAGTTTCCTATAGAGCCAGTTTTCATAACTTAACTAAATAAAAAAAGAAAAAGAAAATTGATCAGCAAACAGTAATGAGAGTCCCATCCACAACATTAATGTATTATACCATGTCCATGTCTGGTGTTCTAGGGCAGTGAGGGGAGAAGAAAGACAAGGCACATGATTTGGGGGCTTGTAGTTGTACAGGGCAAAGGGAAATACCTTTCATACAGTAAATGCTGCTGTTCAGCTGCAGAGAAGGGAGGCTACATACAGCACAGGAAAATCACACATTAGCAGAGAAAGCATCAAAGTAAAATGAAAACTTTTGAGACTTCTTTTTTGTTTGCCGGACAATCTCTTTGACATTTCAACAAGGGAGAGTGTGGCTTGGCTGTGTGAGGACGCGTGTCTCTGAGCTCCTCTGCAGCTAGAGTTCTATGACTGGCTAACTACACACTTGTACCTGGGAAGATCAAACAAAAAGATGTATCAAAGGGCCCATACCCATTCTACATCCTCTTTTTAGGGGGAATTCAACCAGTATTTCGGGAGATATGTGGCTTTAATGGAGGACAAAGATCCCGCAGCTCCTTCAGACCAAGATGGCCGTCCTGCCTTACCTATAGCGGCCTGCTCCATCAATGCTGTCACGCCTCATCAGCTCACCGTCTGGAAGATGCCAACAAGATCTGGACACTCCAGGTATAGACCCAGGTACATCTGAGTTTGCTCTGATCATCGGCACAGCAGGCGACAACCCTGTAGCTGAAGCAAGCATCCACTATGGGACAGAATCAGCCACCAGCGCCATCTTCACCAATGCCACCTTCCTCCACGTGGTCGGCAGACACCTGTGCCCAGGACACAGCACGGCTCCATACCACGCCATCCATGAGACCAGTCACTGATACTCCACCTGCGCCATCAGCAGTACAGGTAATACAGGAGGTGACACGGGGGACTGTTGCACCTAGCATGGCAACTCTCTCCCCAACACAATGGCAGCCAGCTCACAGCATAATTGAACAAGCAACCATAGGGGTCTACATTCTCCCTTCTCCACCAGCTCTCACTCACTCGGGCAGCCTAGGCCTACTGTACGTGGACATGGCTGCTTCTCCACCTCCCCTATCCCATGAGGGGTTAAAAAATGAGGAACTGACCTTATTTAATGTAAAAAAACAAGCTGGACCAAGCGATCCACCTACTCTAGGAGATCTGATCCCCTCAGCTCCTGTACCTCCATCATCTCTCTCTTGATCGCTCCACATAAATTTGCCCACCCCAGGTCCACATATGGATAACAACGAAAATAGAAGTAGAAGAAACAATCTGAGGATCTGGGGACTACCAGAATCTGTCCCATCCAGCAATTTGTCCGAGAGACATTATATGCCGAATCCACTACTATGGAATCAAAGACAAAATTCTACAAAAGTCTTATACAAGACGTTCCATAATCTATAAAGAGGCGCAACTCCAAATACTGCTGGACTTTCCCATTATACACTCGCTCAAAGGGCCATACTCAAACCAATCACAACCATAATAACGGAAAGAAATATCCTATTTAGATGGGACTACCCATTCACTCTCATTGCCCGCATAGGAGAACACACTCGGTTCGCTCCCCAGAAGACCTCCCATCTTTTCTGCAGGCCCTCCAAATTTCAAACATCACTTTGTCGGAATGGCCATCCATTTCATCATTTTCCTCCAGAAAATAAAGAGACTTGACCCTCAAGACACTCTACTGGACACTGGTAGAGGCCTACCACCGAGAATGTCCAGACTCCAAAACCAGAGACTCCCGAAATCTACTCCCCAACCATCCAAGGCCCGTCTACGCATTCTGCCCCAGACCTCCGAGCATATATATACTCGCTTTTCTACGAATACTTTGGTATAATGCGTTCTGTTTCCTGTATATAAGATATTTCTATGCTTGTAAAATCTACTCGATAACTCCATTATCTCCTTTATATCTCCATGTACTCATTTTATATGCTTAACTGTTTTATTTATTAGCCAGGTTGTCATTATGTTTCCATATTAGGAGCCATCTCCTGCAATGTGCTTTCTTCGTACCCCAATAGTTAGGGGACCCCCCTCTGGGTTGCTCTCGGGCCCTGTAAAAATAGAAAAACCACTGCACACCAAAATGAATGCTGAGTAAACTAACAAGAATTTATTCACAATGGTGAAGGTAAGATCAAATAATCAAGTGTTTTTGTCACATATACTCAGTAAATGCACCATTTACATTATATGAAAAAGGATTCAGATGTCAAAATATATGACGTTTCGGCATGCAAGCCTTTATCAAGTACATCTGGATGAACAAAATATATGGTGAGGAAAGCATGGAGTATATAAGTCAGTAGTAGGAGTACATGTAGTAGGAGCTTTGTACATGTAATATATGTGGTGGCAGCAAGAACATCCCAACAGGGAACATGGAGGTTCAGCTGGCAGGGACGTAGTTATAAAGGGTGCAGCGGTAGCAGCCGCTACGGGGGCCCTGCATCCTGAGGGGGCCAAAAAGCCCCTTTTACAAATAAGAAGACACCAGTATTGGAAATGGCACATGGTAACTGGCAGCGGTGCCAATAAGTCAGTACAGGCAGTACTTCTGTAAAGGGCTATAATTAAAAAGGGGCCCACTGATATGTTAAAAAATAGGAACTAATAATGGGTGGGGGCCCCATTTGATTTCGCTGTATGGGGCCCTGAAACAGTTAATAGATGACTGATGGCAGCCCTGGCAACGGCAGGGGGAGGCCATTTCACTTTTTGCACCAAGGCCCAAGAATAGGAACTTAGACCTCTGGAAACTGGACTAGATTAGACGGCAGTACCATTGGTGGCAGCGAGAACATGGCAGTGGGGAACATTGAGGTTCCGGTTCGACAAGATTAGGCAATGGGGAACAGCGAGGTTCCGGTTCAACAAGATTAGTCATTGGGGAACAACAAGGTTCCTGTACGACAAGATTAGGCAATGGGAACAGCGATATTCCGGTTCGACAAGATTAGGCGTTAGTACCATTGATGGAAGGAAGAACATGCCAATGTCCTCCTCCACGTCCTCATCCTGACGGTCACCAAAGCCTGGCTAGCCTCATGCGCTCTACTCTGTGAGCTGAACTGCCGTCCTGAACCCATCCTCAACCTAGCACCACCGCCTAAAGATGACCTATACAACATTCAGGCCTTCTACATCCTCTGGCAAGTATGGCTCTGTGTCCGCCTCCTCCTCCTACATCACTGCTGGGACCTGCTGCTGCAGAGTGCCTAACTTATTCCTGTAAAAATATAATCAGAACGGTCATGCTTACAAGGGCATCATTCCGACTGACCATTTTGGTGTCCTCTTCAAAACTGCCAAGGATGGTGCATAGATCCTTCACCTGTATCCAATCTCTATGGGTCAACACCCCGAGGTCCGCACCACTTCTAGTCAGGCCTTGCGACATTTCATACTGCATAATGGCATTACTGTACGCTGCTGCTGCAATCGCTGGAGCATGTGGAGGGTGGAAGTCCAGTGTGTTGCCACATCACATATCAGACGGTGGATCGGGAGGCCCAAATCACACTGCAACGCTGCCAGTCGTGCCAAAGCAGGGTGCGAACGCCGGAGGTGTGAACTAAGACCTCGAGCCTTCCTCATCAGACAGTCCAGACCCGGGTAGCTCTTGTGAAATTTCTGCACAACCAGGTTCATGACGTGTGCCAGGAAAGTGATGTGCGTACATTTACCAAATTTAAGGGCAGCAAGGAGATTTCTCCCATTGTCACACACCACCTTGCCTGGTGCCAGATTCTTAGCACCCAGCCACTGGTTGGTCTGAGTGCACAGAGCCATCGAAAGCTCTTGACCTGTGTGTTGACGGTCTCCAAGACAAATCTATTTTAGAAAGTCCTGGTTTCTCTTGGCATGTGATGCTACCTGTCGAAGTTGGGGATCTGCAGTCTGCACCATGCCAACAGTGTTGAAGAGTGTCGGCCAAGACCCGTCACCAGAGGCACTGTCATCTAACCAACTCACCCAGTGAGCAGTCAGTAAGATTTAATGTCCTTGACCGTGCTAACTAGTCCATGTGTCTGTAGTGAGATGAACTTTGGTGGACACAGATGCAGCCAACGCGCTGGAGATCTTTTCTGCAACGTGGCTGGCCAGGGCAGGGACAGTTTTTCTGGTGAAGAAATGCCTGCTCAGTATCTGATATTGGGGGCATGTCAGGGCCATGACGTGGTGGAGCCCATCTGTGTCCACCAGCCAGAAATGCACCATTTCCAAGGCCAACAGCCAGGCAATGCCTACAGTCAGGCTTTTAGCTTTGGGATGATTGGGGTAAAAACGTTTCTTATGCTCCCACACCTGGTACACAGAAGGCTGGCTGCTGTATGGCGTCTAATCTAGTCGAACCGGAACCTCCATGTTTGTCATTAGCCTGTTCTCAGTGCCAACAATGGTACTGACACCTAATGTAGTCGAACCGGAACCTCGCTATTCCCCTTTGCCATATTTTTGCCGCCATCAATGGTCCTGCTTCCTAATATAGTCGAATCGGAACCTTGCTGGTCCCCATTGCCATGTTCTCGCTGCCACCAATGGTACTGCCGCCTAATCTAGTCAAACCGGAACCTCACTGTTCTCCATTGGCATGCTATCGCTGCCACCAGTGGTATTGCATCTAATGTAGTCGAACCGGAACCTCGCTGTTCTCCATTGTCATGTTCTCGATGCCATCAATGGTAATGCCGGCTAATCTTGTGGAACCGGAACCTCCATGTTCCCCATTAGCATGTTCTCGCTGCCACCACTGGTAATGCCGTCTAATCTAGTCAGACTGGAACCTCGCTGTTCCCCATTGCCATGTTCTCTCTGTCACCAATGGTACTGCCGTCTAGTCCAGCCTGAGAGGCGCAACTTGAAGTTCTTGGGCCCTGGTGCAAAAGTGAAATGGGGCTCCTGCCAGTTACCATGTGCCATTTCCAATACCGGCGTCTTCTTATGTGTCAAAGGGGCTTTTGGGCCTCCTCAGGATGCAGAGTCCCATAGCAGCTGCTACCACTGCACCTCCTATAGCTACGCCCCTGCTTGCAAGCTGTCCTCATCTTTTCAGTTAGCCATTGAAAGGAATAAAGTATTTTAGCCTCCATTTTTTCTGTCACGCTTAGAGCCAAATTTTTTTCACAAAGTTGTTCCATGTATCCAGTTTACTCTTCTGGATGCTAATTGCAGCTTCTCCTCACCTGCATAGGTATAAAAATTAACCAGAACATCTTCCCCCATAGACTTTAATGGGATTTGAATGCGAGTTCGAAGTTCGACTAGAACATCGAAACTAACACCTCAAAGTTCACAGTTTGACTCGAACTACTTAAGGTTCGCTCATGACTAATCATTATGCCTTTTATTCTTTGCTCTGTTTTGTTCTTTATTGCAATTATACTGTTAAAACTTGAAAACTTAATAAACCTTTAATATGAAAAAGCAATAAGGTCTGAACACAGTGTTATCTTACCAATGTTAATACTGGCAAAGTGCTAATAATTGTTTTGACAACACACAAGGCATTACTTACAGGAGAGCCATCTGTCCATGTCAAACCTTTATCAGGATTAATGTGTTCTAGACCAATCCAGACAGGAGTATATTGTAGGCCAAGAGACCTTGTGAAAAAATAAATAGATAAGTAATCAGCAATGTTCCCACATGTATTCTGCATGTGTGTCTGTGCTTCTACACAAGAACAAATAAGATAACATGAAAACAGGTATGTTCATGAGCACCACAATATATACAGTAACTGAGGTGCTGCAAGTGTGTGCAACAGGTTATACATAATCAGAAAAGAAAATAGCAAACACCACATATATCATGCAACCGAATAAAGGTAAATCATAGGACGTTATTAAGGATACACTACAGCTAAAAACAGCACAGGGCATATACCAAGTGCTTTTCAGAGTCATTAAAGGAGTTTTATCGTTTGAGCTGTTCGTGCTGTTCTGCTAATTCTCTGAGATTGAGTTTGAAATCCAGGGGAGTGTCTCTCCTGTCAGCAGGCGTGTATCTCCTGTCAGCAGGCGTGTCTCTCCTCACTGAAGAACTGTAACATCATCATTCTGGGTTAGGCAGTAGAAGCAGAAGGTTGTCTGGATAGAACAGCTTTGTAGCTCCTGCATGTTTCTTATGTCTGCAGCCTTCAGGCTCCACAAGCAGCTGTTATATCTCTTAGTTTACACACAAATTACACTGAAAGCCAGCAGCTTTTACTTCTGTTCTAGTGGTGTTCACCCAAATTGTACTGACAACAGGCAGTGATCTTTACTCAACTACAAGGACAAATGTCAGCTTCAAGTAAAGATCTCTGCTTCCTGTCAGTGACATGTGAATGAAAACAATGGGAAGAGAAGCAATCAGCTTTGAGAGAAGACCCTGCTCAACCTGTAACTAACTTGGGCTGGTGGTGCAGTGGTAGAGCTTTGGCTTTACAAGGAAGGGGTTTGGAGTTCTAGTCCCTCACAGAGTATTCCCCCCCCCTAAATTCTACACATATGTAGAGAGACCTAAAATATATATGTCAATCTCTATAATGATATATATACACATACATAGCTCCCCTATATCATGTCTCATCCCCCAGAGTATATGCATTGTATCACGTATGTTGGAAGTGCTTGGTGTGACTACTGTGAGGACACTATATAGGGGAGCTATGTATGTGTATATATATCATTATAGAGATTGACATATATATTTTCATATCTTTACATATGTGTACAATGTATAAAAGAAAATTAAAAAAAACTACTGATAGGGCTTGAACTCCCAACCTCTCTGTTGCAGAGTGGACCAGCTAAGCACTAGACTACACAGACAGCTTGTACAAATGCTGTCTTGAATCCTTATGTTATACACTACAGATGATGATGTCATAAGGAGGCGGGGTTTGCACTAGATCTGAGGAACAGAATGCTCTCTTTTCAAAGTTGCAGCTTAAAGACTGGACCTGTGAGGAGGTGAATCAACCTCTTGGCAAAAGCCCTTTGAATAGATAGTAATTGCCCAGATCCTTCACCTAGAGCTGGGAGATGTACATAGAGCCAGCAGACCTTGGTTTCTCTATCGATTTTAACAGTTCAGAGGGGAGTAAACACCGAGTGTGCAGTCAGCCAATCACAGCGCAGGGGGCATGGCCGGGGCATTTCCTGTCTAGGGGCGTATCCCAACAGGCTGAATGAAATGTCAGCCAGCCAATCACAGTGAAGGGCGCGTGTCTAGGGGGCGGATCCAACCTGGGAGTGTGGCCGACCAGCAACAGCAGAAATAGAACAAAGATTTACAGAAAAGCTCATATCTGCTAAACCAAGTGACTGAGGTAATGCAAACCAATTACAAAAGTGCTTATTTTTACTGTCCCCATAATCTGAGACATGATCTTTGTAACGCTAAAACCCCTTTAAAGGGAACCTATCAGATGGTTTATGCTACCCTCTCTGAGAGCAGGATGTAACAGAGGGAGATTTCTAGAGTAAAAAGCAGAGAAAATGCTGAACGGACTCCTTAAGAGGCAATAGGAGTCCGTTTATCCTGCCCACATACATACACATACATACTTTCACTGAATCAGTGTATGTACAGAGCAAACTGCCAATAAATGTTTGGGGGCGGAGTCAGCTGTACTTTCAGCTTCACTTTCACAGATTTTCTCTGCATTTTACTCAGAAATTCTGCTCCAAATCATATAAGCCTATATATCCAAGAGCTCAGCTTCTCTCCTCTATCATATAAGCCTATATATCACAGAGCCCAGCTCCTCTCCTCTATCATATAAGCCTATATATCACAGAGCTCAGCATCTCTCCTCTATCATATAACCCTATATATCACAGAGCTGAGCTCCTCTCCTCTATATCACAGAGCTCAGCTCCTCTACTCTATCATATAACCCTATATATCACAAAGTAGCTTTCTCCTCTATCATATAACCCTATATATCACAGAGCTCAGCTTCTCTCCTCTATTATATAACCCTATATATCATAGAGCTCAGCTTCTATCCTCTATCATATAACCCTATATATCACAAAGCTCAGCTTCTCTCCTCTATCATATAACTCTATATATCACAGAGCTCAGCTTCTCTCCTCTATTATATAACCCTATATATCATAGAGCTCAGCTTCTATCCTCTATCATATAACCCTATATATCACAGAGCTCAGCTCCTCTCCCTCTATCATATAACCCTATATATCACAGAGCTCAGCTCCTCTCCCTCTATCATATAACCTTATATATCACAGAGCTCAGCTTCTCTCCTCTATTATATAACCCTATATATCACAGATTTCAGCTTCTAACCCTCTATCACATTTTGCTCTTAAATAGGGCAGCATAAGTCACCTGACAGGTTCTATTTAAAGTGACCATAGCAAAGCTCTATAAGATCAATGTGGGATGAGGATAACTAATACATAATTAACTAAGATAAAGTGCAAGAAAGCTCTAAAACACAATCACTACAGTAAATACAATATTAGCTAATGGAGTACAGTACCCATATAGGCAATATTATATCTACAATACTCATCTTAATAACCAGTCGAGTCACATTATTATGACCACTTCCTACTTTCGACTTATAATGAAGGAAGTCACGTCTGGTGAGCTGGCTTGGAGAGTATATAAGGTATGCGATAGGATGTCTGCACACATACCCTTCTTTGCTGTCATGAGTAAAAGGACCGATTTATCAGAGTTGCAACAAGGGATGATTATTGGCTTTCTGGCCAAAGGTGGTGGTACTTGGTGCTGCTGTGGTGAACATTTGTCATGAGTGGACCAATGACACCATTGCAAATAAGTGATGCTGTAACTGCAGAGCACCCTATGCCTACTCCAACCATAAATGCCAGCTCTAAAGGTGCATAAGGGGGGGATCAACGTGACACAGAGGAGCAGCACGCCAGCAAAATGAACCAAAGGGTGATCTGACATGTTTCTAAATCAACTATTTAGCAGATGGATGTCACCGCATCTCTGCTAACCAAGGTACATTGGCAGAAAAGGCTTCATTTTCAAAGCATCGGTACTGGACCTCTGCTGATTGTCTAACCACTGCTGGAAGAACACAAGGTGGTGGTGGCAGCGTTGTGACCTGGGGATTGTTTTTGTAGCATTCTCTGGGGAGCTCATCCATGTGGAAGGCATTTCCAACCGATCTGGGTATGAATCCATCCTTGCAGATCACGTACACCCATACATGCTTATGCCTTCCCTGAGGCAGATAGGATATTCCATCAAGACTTGAACCTAGTTGAGCATCTGTGGGGCCCCTGGATGGTGGTGTTGGCTCTATGGACCCTCCAGCAGCTGTGGGAGCCCCTGGATGGTGGTGTTGGCTCTATGGATCCTCCAGCAGCTGTGGGGGCCTCTGGATGGTGGTGTTGGCTCTATGGACCCTCCAGCAGCTGTGGGAGCCCCTGGATGGTGGTGTTGGCTCTATGGTCCCTCCAGCAGCTGTGAGAACCTATGGATGGTAGTGTTGGCTCTATGGACCCTCCAGCAGCTGTGGGGCCCCTGGATGGTGGTGTTGGCTCTATGGACCCTCCAGCAGCTGTGGAGCCCCTGGATGGTGGTGTTGGCTCTATGGACCCTCCAGCAGCTGTGGAGCCCCTGGATGGTAGTGTTGGCTCTATGGACCCTCCAGCAGCTGTGGAGCCCCTGGATGGTGGTGTTGGCTCTATGGACCCTCCAGCAGCTGTGGGAGCCCCTGGATGGTGGTGTTGGCTCTATGGACCCTCCAGCAGCTGTGGGAGCTCCTAGATGGTAGTGTTGGCTCTATGGATCCTCCAGCAGCTGTGGGGCCCTGGATGGTGATGTTGGCTCTATGGACCCTCCAGCAGCTGTGGGAGCTCCTAGATGGTAGTGTTGGCTCTATGGACCCTCCAGCAGCTGTGGAGCCCCTGGATGGTGGTGTTGGCTCTATGGAACCTCCAGCAGCTGTGGGAGCCCCTGGATGGTGGTGTTGGCTCTATGGACCCTCCAGCAGCTGTGGGAGCTTTTGGATGGTAGTGTTGGCTCTATGGACCCTCCAGCAGCTGTGGGGCCCCTGGATGGTGGTGTTGGCTCTATGGACCCTCCAGCAGCTGTGGGAGCCCCTGGATGGTGGTGTTGGCTCTATGGACCCTCCAGCAGCTGTGGGAGCTCCTAGATGGTAGTGTTGGCTCTATGGACCCTCCAGCAGCTGTGGGGCCCAGGATGGTGATGTTGGCTCTATGGACCCTCCAGCAGCTGTGGGAGCCCCTGGATGGTGGTGTTGGCTCTATGGACCCTCCAGCAGCTGTGGGAGCCCCTGGATGGCGGTGTTGGCTCTATGGCTCCTCCAGCAGCTGTGAGAGCCCCTGGATGGTGGTGTTGGTTCTATGGACCCTCCAGCAGCTGTGGGATGCAGTCAGCTCTAGATACCTGTGACAACCTACCAAGACTTTGTTGAGTCACTCCCAGCCTGTCGAGCCGCTGTCTGTGCTACACATGGTGGTTACTCTGGATATTAACTGGTGGTCATAATAATAATAATGTGGTTTGACTATGTATTAATCTTCTCAGCTCCTCATGCTCTATAACATACGGTCTTGACTACATTATAATTTAATGCTCTCTGTGGGTGTATGAGCTTGGGGTGTTCTTACTCCATGATTGGGACCTTTTTTCATTTTAATGTGTGCATACATTAAGGACTGTGAATCACTGAGTAGCACCACCCACTGGAATCTGATGTTCACAGTGAAGAGGAATTTAAATCCATAGATACGTTTTAAAGGGGTTTTACCACGAAGTAAAATTGATGTTGAAAGCTTGCAAATGAAATAACAAACATTTTCACCATTCATCATTATTAAAAATTCTGCACCGTTTTTGTTTTAGCTGCTCCTTTAGTGATTCATTATTTACAGCTCATCTCCAGGGGAAACGACCAGGGCTGAGAGCTTCTCAGTTCTGGTCGCACATGTTCAGACATCACTTCTCCTCTCAGGCAGCTACTGAGTGTTCAAACCCCAGGTTCTGTCACTCTACTCCCGTCCTAGGTGCTCCTTAGTAATTAGTCAGACAGTGCAAATAAATAAAAAAGAAACCTCAATCAGGTCTTTGCATTGATAAAGAGAAATAAAAAAACACAGGTTTGGTTCCTGCAGGGATTTGAACCTAGGACCCTTATGCCTGTAGACAAAAACTATACCTCTCAGCTACTCACAATGTTTTACATAAACAGACCTTTATTTGACTAGAGAGAGGAAAGGCCTGGTGATGTCATCCTGCTGGGTCACATGATACGCAATTCAAACAAATCACACACGCCACCTTCTGAGCACACAGAGCTGAAGAACTGGATGCAGGAGGCATGAAATAAGATTGTGGCAAAACCCCTTTAAGAATTCTTTTCCACTCTTCCTTCCGAATTCAGATAGGACCCATTGTTCAGTGTGACAGGTTCACTACAACACACATACAGTATTTTATGTTGTTTCTAGTGTTACATGTTATGTGTAGCTAGATCACTGCTTACATGATCCCCATGTTCACTGCCTCCTGCTCCCTCTGGGTGGTGATACTGAGCAAGTCGCCACCTACAGCTCTGCAGAAATCTCTTGCTTCATACCAGGTCTTTTTCTTATAATCTTCTAAAGAGTAATGCTACAGGAAAAACAAAGAAAACTTGTATTTTTTTTCTAAATAGTTAAAAAATTATTCAATTCTATAAATCCCCTAGAGTCAAAGCTCATATCAAACCACTCCACAGTTCTACATGATGCCCATTGAAGCACCTACTAAATGGAAGGTTCATGGGATTTGGAGCTCCGACCATGTTTGCCATTGACTCCTGTTGGTTTATATGTTGTCAACTGCTTTTTACATGGTTTAACAAAGTTTACCAGCAAAACATATGTTAGAAGCCATCTTTTTGCTTATGTTTTGGCTGATAAAGTCCATGACCATGTCAGTGTATACTTGGGGAAGTCGAATATCAGATCAATAAAACAGACATGGATTTTTAATATAATGAGATTTTCTCACCACAATGTTTAGCTTTTGACTTGCTAGGAAAGGTAAATGAAAATATTACCAAATACATTGCTGTTTTGATTTTGCTTTAATTCAGGAGATAAAGAAGTTTCTATCTCCGATTAGGAAACATGTTTATCTGGTTACTGACCACCTCTCTCCACCTCACTTTCCTCTGTCTCTTATCTGATTGCTTCACAAGCTGTTGTTTGACCATGGTGAGTCACTCCCTGCAGACTGTTATCTCTAGCAATGAAGTTTGTTTACCTAACTAAATTAAAAGCTTTCACCCTTTAGAGCTCTGTAGCCTTCTGTACTACAGTTTATAAAACTTCTTCAGTCATGTCATTATAACAGGAGTAGCAGGACTAATATCTCGATCACTGTTATAGACCCACCCACAGCCTGACTAGGACCAAGGAGTCTAAAGCTAAATGTGGCTCTGGGAAACTGTATGGTGAGAAAACCCTTTTAATTCCCACATTGAAAGCTTTTCTTACCTTGAAACATTTATGAGCCAATGAAGTCCAATTAGTTGGACAAGTTGGTTCTGTTGTTGTTGGCAGGATAGGTGGTGGTGTCACTCCCTGTGCCCACAATTTGCATATGTACTTAGATTTTTCTTCACACTTTATAACGTCCCATAATCCAGCACTGATTCCAGTTCTCATAGCCACACAGCCATGTCTTCCTTCTGTAAAGGGTACCGTAATTAAAATGTAATAATAGAAAAACCCTTTAAAGAGTATTAAGCCGTCCATCAAAAATGTAACTAGTTTACATACAAAAAATCTCTGAGGTGAACCAGAAGTTTACATACACTTTCTAAAAAGACACATCTGCATGTTTTTCTTACTATCTGACATGAAATCAGAATAAATCTTCCCCGTTTTAGGTCAATTAGGAACCAAAATTATTTATATTTGCCAAATGCCAGAAAAATCAGAGAGAATTTATTAAGGCATTTTTATTACTTTCTGCAAAGTCAAAAGCTTACATACACTAGGATTACTATGCCTTTAAACAATTTGGAACAGCCTTTGATAGGTTCTGATAGGTTTATTGGCAGCACACCTAGTTAATTAGAGACACACCTGTGGATTAATTTTTAAGCACACCAGAAACACACTGCTTCTGTGCAAGTACAAACAAGATTGTAATGTCCAGCCATCATACCACTCAGGATCGAGATGGGTTCTGTGTCTCAGAGATGAACGTGCTTTGGTCCGACATGTATATCAATCCAAGAACAAAAGCAAAAGTGGTAAGATTGTCATTATCCACAGTGAAACAAGTACTATATGAACATGGACTGAAAGGCCACTCTGCGAGGAAGAAGCCATTACTCCAAAAGAAACATTTAAAAGCCAGATTAATGTTTGCAAATGCACAGTAACAAAGACCTACATTTTTGGAGACATGTCCTGTGGTCTGACAAAACTAAAATTGAACTGTTTGGCCATAATGATTATCGTTATGTTTGGAGAAAAAAGGGAAAAGCTTGGAAGCCTAAGAACACCATCCCAACTGTGAAACACGGGGAGTGGCAGCATCATGTTGTAGGGTTCTTTTGCTGCAAAAGGGGCTGGAGCACCTTACAAAATAGATGGCATCATGAGGAAAGAAGATTATGTGGCAATACTAAAGCAACATCTCTAGACATACATCAGCCAGGAAGTTAAAGCTTGGGCAGAAATGGGTCTTCCAAATGGACAATGACCTGAAGCATGCTGTCAAACCGGTTACAAAGTGGCTAAAGGATAACAAAGTCAATGTTTTGGAGCGGCCATCACAAAGCCCTGATCTCAGTCCTATTGCAAAATTGTAGACAAAGCTGAAAAGGCAGATGTGAGCAAGGTGACCTACAAACATGGCTCAGTTACACCAGTTCTGTCAGGAGAAATGCGGCAAACTATTGTGAGAAGCTTGTGGAAGGATATCCAAAACGTTTGACCTAAGTCATACCGTTTAAGTGCAATGCTACCAAATACTAATGAAATGTATGAAAACTTTTGACTTTGCAGAAAGTAATAAAAATGCCTTAAAAATTCCCTGTTTCATAATTCTGGCATTTGGCAAATATTAATAATTTTGGTTCCTAATTGACCTAAAACAGGTAAGGTTTATTCTGATTTCATGTCCGTGAGAAAAACATGCATATGTGTCTTTTTAGACAGTGTACATAAACTTCTGGTCTTAATACCCTGGTCCCTCTCTACAAAAGTTAGTTGGAATCTCAGCAGTTTGACCAAGATCGAAACATATTACTTTCCCTACAGACTGGGAACTGTACAAGCTCTTATGCTCTTCTTCCCTTTAGTTTCGCCATAAGCTAATTATGTCCAAGATTCTTTTAAACCACATGCAAAAATCAATTCCTACCAACAGTGAACACAAGCTCCATCCTCAGTAGCGTAACTAGAATTTATAGGGCATCATAGTAAAACAAGATGTGGCACCATTGGAAACCAAACCAGCAGTATAAGCAGCAAAAATAAAATGTATAAATAATACCCATAATACCTCTGTATAGCAAGGAACTCATATAGTAGTGTTGGAGAGCAAAAAGCTACCAACTACTTGTTCCTTACAAAAAGGAACAATGTTGTGAGACCTGTGTGGGCCCCCTCAGCCTCTGAGGCCTATAGCAGTTGCTATGGCTGCTATGGTTCTAGTTATGCCCATGTCCATCCTATAGACATATGCATTGACCATAGATTGGAGACTGCACTTACCTGGCATTTCTGCATTCCAATGTGTGTACAAAACTCTTTCATTGTTGGTCCATTTAAAAGTGCTCCTATCCTCCAGATCAGACAGTCCTGTCCAGAAATATTTCTCTGGTCTAAACCCAATCAGACTCGTTAAATAGGCCTGTTCAAGTCTGCAAATTAAATCCAACATTATGTTACATTTTACCTTCAGCTAGCTAGGCTCATTAAAGATTGTGGTGCAAAAATGTCTTTACTGGTGCAAATGACCCAAAAAAGGGAAAAGCGAGGACACAAATATACAGTCATATGAAAAAGTTTGGGCACCCCTATTAATTTTTAATCATTTTTAGTTCTAAATATTTGGGTGTTTGCAACAGCCATTTCAATTTGATATATCTACTAACTGATGGACACAGTAATATTTCCGGATTGAAATAAGGGTTAATTGTACTAACACAAAATGTGCAATATGCATTAAACCACAATTTGACCGGTGCAAAAGTATGGGCACCCCAACAGAAAAGTGACATTAATATTTAGTAGATCCTCCTTTTGCAAAAATAACAGCCTCTAGTCGCTTCCTGTAGCTTTTAATCAGTTCCTGGATCCTGGATGAAGGTATTTTTGACCATTTCTCTTTACAAAACAATTCAAGTTCAATTAAGTTTGATGGTCGCCGAGCATGGACAGCCCGCTTCAAAGTATCCCACAGATGTTCAATGATATTCAGGTCTGGGGACTGGGATGGCCATTCCAGAACATTGTAATTGTTCCTCTGCATGAATGCCTGAGTAGATTTGGAGCTGTGTTTGGGATCATTGTCTTGCTGAAATATCCATCCCCGGCGTAACTTCAAATTCATCACTGATTCTTGTACATTATTCTGAAGAATCTGCTGATACTGAGTTGAATCCATGCGACCCCCAACTTTAACAAGATTCCCGGTGCCGGCATTGGCCACACAGCCCCAAAGCATGATGGAACCTCCACCAAATTTTACAGTGGGTAGCAAGTGTTTTTGTTGGACTGTGGTGTTTTTGGGACGCCATGCATAAGCCTTTTGTATGACCCGACAACTCAATCTTTGTTTCATCAGTCCACAGGACCTTCTTCCAAAATGAAGCTGGCTTGTCCAAATGTGCTTTTGCATACCTCAGGCGACTCTGTTTGTGGCGTGCTTTCAGAAACGGCTTCTTTCGCATCACTCTCCCATACAGCTTCTCCTTGTGCAAAGTCTGCTGTATTGTTGACAGATGCACAGTGACACCATCTGCAGGAAGATGATGCTGCAGCTCTTTGGAGGTGGTCTGTGGATTGTCCTTGACTGTTCTCACCATTCTTCTTCTCTGCCTTTCTGATATTTTTCTTGGCCTGCCACTTCTTAACAAGAACTGTCCCTGTGGTCTTCCATTTCCTTACTATGTTCCTCACAGTGGAAACTGACAGGTTAAATCTCTGAGACAACTTTTTGTATCCTTCCCCTGAACAACTATGTTGAACAATCTTTGTTTTCAGATCATTTGAGAGTTGTTTTGAGGAGCCCATGATGCCACTCTTCACAGGAGATTCAAATAGGAGAACAACTTGCAATTGGCCACCTTAAATACCTTTTCTCATCATTGGATACACCTGGCTATGAAGTTCAAAGCTCAGTGAGGTTACAAAACCAATGTTGTGCTTCAGAAAGTCATTAAAAAGTAGTTAGTAGTATTCAAATCAATAAAATGATAAGGGTACCCACATTTTTGCACCAGTCAAAATTTGGTTTAATGCATATTGCACATTTTGTGTTAGTACAATAAACCTCATTTCAATCCGGAAATATTACTGTGTCCATCAGTTATTAGATATATCAAATTGAAATGGCTGTTGCAAACACCCAAATATTTAGAACTAAAAATGATTAAGATTAATAGGGGTGCCCAAACTTTTTCATATGACTGTATGTAATATTACTTGGTTAAAGGACGAACATTGTATGTTTAATCCATAACTCTATTTCACCAACATAATGTAGCATGGAGATTAAAACAAGATAATCCAGAAAAAAGCATGTCCTTCCATATAACATTAGAAAGAACCGCAGTAGAAGTTCCCAATGGAACCTCCAACATAGATGTGAACCATTCCTTAAAGGGTTTTCTCACCACAGGGTTTCACAGACATCTTGGGTGACATGTATGTATCTGGCGGCGCCAGTATTCTGATGTCTTTTCAGCCCAAAAACTGTCGCAGCCCTGTTCTCTAGATGTATTAGCAGGTGCACTCCAAAATTAGGTGCATTATAAGGCACCTGTGGCACTTTGTATTGAGCCCAAGATCTAGTGGCATTCTGTGGGTGTGTTGCACCACAAGCATATGATTCTATACATTTATAACTGTAGGACAGCAAAACTAGGTGCATTACTGCTGGAACACCCAGACAAAGTTAATAATGGTCTACCTGAGCCTGAGTTGACGTTTTGGAGCTAGAGAGCGCTAAATCTATGACCTGCCGTAGAACAGGTTCATACATTCAGATGCATTCTACACTACTAATGCGCACAATACAATTGACATCTGGGTGACAAAATTCATACATGTCGCTCCGTGTGCTCTCTCTCTGGCTTACAATTTCAAATCCAGGGGCAGGTCTCCCCTCATCATCATCCTTTTGTGTGAACAGTGAAAGGGAGAGGAGGTCACAGCTCTGCAGGCCTCCTGCAATGGTCAGTTCTGATGCCTGGAGAGCTGTGACCTCTCTGTTTACATCAATGCAGGTGTTTTGGGTACAAGGAGCTTGTGCAGCCTGACAGTTATACATACAGCCTGAGATGATGAAACAAATGTGAGAAATGCAAACTGCTCTACCTCCTGCCTGAAAAAAAGGGGGGAGCAGAGTGTATAAGGCTGTTTTATATGGTTGAAGGGAGCAGAGTGTATAAGGGTGTGTTATATGGGTGGGGGGAGCAGCGTGTATAATGCGTTATATGGGTGAGGGGAGCAGAGTGTATTGGGTGTGTTATATGGGTGGAGGAGCAGTGTAACGGTCTGGTAGTGGATCCGCTGCACCACCGCAGGCGATGGTGGAAGCCCACACCAGGGAGCGGAATCTAAGTAGGTCCCGGTATTCACCAGAGCCCGCCGCAAAGCGGGATGGACTTGCTGCGGCGGGAATCTATCAGGTCGCTTCCACTGGCGGGACCTGCCTGCGGTGGCGGCCAAGGGTAGGCGAGGTACAGATTCATCAGGCAGGCTCGTAGTCGGGGACAAACAGAAGGTCAGGACAGGCGGCTCTGGTTCGTAGTCGTGGGCAGGCAGTAGGTCAGGGCAGGCGGCAAGATTCGTGGTCGGTAAATGTGAGCAACGAGTATGGTACACGGGAAGACAAGACAAGGCTTTATGGAACGCTTTTTCCAAAGGTATGAACACTAAGGATCCGGCAAGGCTGCCAGGAAGAGGCCGGACTTAAATAGGAACAGTGCCCTGCAATGACCAATTACCGGCGCACTGTCCCTTTAAATTTCACACTGCCGGCTCGGTGTCGGGGCACGGATGCGTCTGCGACCCGGGACGAGGGTCTCAGAGGCATCCGTGACAGGCAGAATGTATAAGTGTGTGTTATATGGGTGGGGGGAGCCGCGTGTATACAGCTGTGTTATATGGGTGGGGGAATAGAGTGTATAATGGTATGTTTTATATGGGGGGGGAGCAGAATGTATAAAGCTGTGTTATCTCTGGCAGCTATAGAGTAGTTGCCCAGATCCTTCAAACAGAGCTGTCACTGTGAGAGGAGCAGAGAGAGCTCAGGCAGCCTTTATTACACAGTTCAGTGGGGAGTAAAACAATGAGAACACACAGATAGGAAATAGCACAGAAATCTCAGGCAGCCAGGTTCAGTTTTACACTGCTCAGTGAGAAGTGAGTAGAGAGAGTGCAGTCAGCCAATCACAGCACAGGGGGGCATGTACCGCACAGGGGGTTGAATTAAATATCAGGCAGCCAATCATCACAGAGGGGGCGTGGCCTGATCCTAGGCTGCTGAAAAACCCACACATAGATTAGCTAATATCTGCTATACTGATCACATGATTGAGTAGCCAGGGGTGGTAATAAATCGTCCCTGTCTTCTCAGTTGAAAGCTTATCTATATCTGACAGCTGGCTCTACAACTGCACGATGTACAATTAGGGTATGTTATCATGGTGTGTTTTGGTCCATTAAGGGTCCAAAACATGGCTCTAAACATGCATCTAAAAACAGATCCAACACGCCGTGTGAACGTACCCTTAGATCCAGAACATCCGTGCAGGTTTATAGCCAGCAGGTTGTCAGCAAGTAATTCATATTGAATATTGCACATTTACATCTATATTTTTCATTAATACTATGTTTTCACCCCAGATGATGATTATTATTACACTGCTTATCTATCCATCATATATCATAATATCATGATATTGCATTAATAAAATGTAGCTTTCTATTTATTTAGCATGTATGTTGCAGGTGTTTTTTCTCTTGAACTCTTTCTGTATATGGTGTCATTTCACAGTATTGCCCAATTCATTCAGGTTTATTCATGTTCCATCACATGTAGAAAAGTTTTTGTTCTAAAACCATTGCATCTTGGACACAGTAGCTCTATACATACAGTACCTGATGGTGTATGGTGGTACATGGGATCCTATACTGCCCAGCTTAACCTCTTAGATTATTGGTGGTTGGTACTGATGGCCCGTGGAATAAAATTAACAAGTTATGGCGGAATGCCACTTCCACAAATTAATAGTACATATTAAGATTACTTTTACCAAAATGACTGCAGCAATAAGCCCCCTCCTAATCTCATAGCCGTGAAAATTGACCAAAGTGACCTACAATCAGTGTCGGACTGGGATGCAAAGGGCCCACCATTGGAGTTAGTACTGGGGGTATCTGTGGAGTTAATTCTGGGGGCTGACCCTACAGTTGCTGGACATGCCTATTATACTCTGCCTTTTGCCCCTTTCTCTCTCTGCTGCTCTGCTTCTCTAAAGGATGTATATGCAGTTTAAAAGAAACTCCAGGTCTGCCATGATCAGGACCCACCAGGGGTCTCCACTGTTCCCCTGTTGGTCAGTCTAAGCCTGCCTACAATGTAAAATATAAAGGTAATAATCACCTGTCCTCAATAGTCAGAAGGAAGGCTCCATGCTGATTACACGTGGTGTTTGCTTCTGCAAATGAACTGGGCGATTCACCTATAAAGTAGCAGAAGTGGCCATGTCGCTTCCAACCCTGGTGACACATAAAATCATAATCAGATCAATAGCAGCCAATGATGAGTTGTTTAGAATCCTATTAACTCTAAAAACAGACTGACTAAATTGGAAGGAAAACCCTCAAAATGTGTATTTCCTCTGCGGCACATGTAGGGGGTGGGACCACCTAGCAGGGAGTAACATAAACATCCCAGCCAGGGCTGCTAGAGCAGAGAAAGGTGGTCGGTCATCTAATAAAGCGTGTGTACACAAACAGGAGAAAAGAACTGCTCTAGCTCTGAAAGGAAGCGAAATCAGAACAGCAATGTATTTGGTAATAGTGTTTATTTCCCTTTGCCTACATGTTGAAAGCTAATCAATGTAGTGAGCATACACCATTAAATATGTAAAAAAAAAACACTTTGAGTTGGGAGAAAACCAATTTTCACGTTCAAAGGAAATTCCAGGAGGTCATACATATCAAGGAATGGCTGTAGATAGTACATGTATGCGGCAAGTTTGCTAAAGCAGGAGCTGCTCCTTACAGAATCCCCTCTATCATACCCACAGGCTCTAATTGGACTTATGGAATGTTTTGCCTTTGTGAGATAATCCCATTAAACACACAATGAACTTTACCTCATCACATCCCGGGTGAGCACTGATAACTCCATCTTGATCACCTGATTTCCTTTTACAAATATATGGATACAGTTTCTCGCATATCGTGTCTGCCCATTGTCCATCCTGTATAAGAATTTATTACACAGAGGTCAACACCCTATAGAAATGAGGATATTCAGCTTCATGTTGATGATCCCCAGGTCTACAATGCCATACCTTGGTGGATAGAGCCACACAGTCCTCTCGTTCACTATTGAGGTGAGACGGTTCTCCTCGCTGCCATGTGGTATATGTCACTGGTGATCCATCGCTCCATTCAAAAAACAGCTGTGTCTTCAAGTCATTCAATCCGGTCCAAACATATTCTGCATCTCCTGAAAGAAAATATACTGTATATAATATAATATTTAAGTTAAGTTTGTTAAGTGAGTGTGGCCAGACTTAGACTGGGCCACATGGGAGCAGGGGAAACCCCAGTGGGCCTTTTGTGCCCATGACTATGCAAGAACCTGGATAGGCTGAGGATTTCAGTGCACATTTTTTCTTGTATTACTTGCATAGTTATTGCAGATTTTACTGCAGCTTTGTCTACTTTTAACCCCAGTATAGCAAAGTTTCATTTGCAGATTTTGGTGCAGATTTTGCCTTATCCCATTGAAGCCAATGTAAAAAAAAATGTTCCACTGCTTCTCTATTCTAAATAATAATAATAATCGTTATTTATAAAGCGCCAACAAATTGCGAAGCACTTTACAATTTAGAGGGTATAATTACAGATAAAACCAGACATTACGCAGTAAAAAGGGCCCTGCTCACAAGAGCTTACAATCTTTTAGTGTGTATGGAAGTATAATGTTGTGTTAGCCATAGAAAGTAGTAGAAGAGTGAAGAAATCAGGCGATACCTTTTGAGGCTAACTAAGTATATTTGATGGTGAGCTTTCGAGAGTACTAGCTCCCTTCTTCAGACATGATGTTATACAAGAACTGAAAATTTCAGACTTTTTATACACAAAAGACATCGACCTTCAAAGGATCTTAGAATTCTTAAAAATAACAAAATGCAATAAAAGCAGACAAGTCATTTACAACAGGTCAAGAAATCAACAATCTGGAAACTTGTGAGGCGTGATGGAAGGGTCAGTAATTCTGCGACATCAGGTGTAATTTGTGGCTCCCACAGTTCACACATAGTTTGACATAAAGCTAGCATGGATATTTAAGCCATGTTGCAGAGTTTGAAATTTTTGCATTCATTTAAATTCCCATTCCTTTCTCTCCCTCTGCGTCTTAAAATGTTCCATTAAAACCATAATCTTCAAATCTTCAATACAATGGTCCTCTCCGGAGAAATGTGCAGCCACTGGGAGATCTGTTCTGTTGTTGTTAATGGTGAATCTGTGTGAATTCATGCACTGACTGAGTCTCTGCCCTGTTTCCCCCACATAGAGGCCTGTGGTTGGACATTGTGCACACATAATCAGATACACCACATTGGAAGACCTGCAGGAAAATGTTACCATAATTCTGTGCACCTGTTGGAATTGTGGGACAGGTACACTGTTAGTGGTGTGAATGTGCCTGCAGGTCTTGCACCAGTTTTGCAGTCAGGTTGCGGTGCCATTTTCAGTTGGGGCCTTCAGGGCACCCCAGACAATAATGCGCCGCAGGTTTGGTGGTTGCCAAAAGGAAAGGAGAGGGGGGACGGGGAATTTGTCTTTAGTCTGTTTCCCTATGTAGCACAGGTTGGATTTCCTTGGGAAATCTTAAAGGGATCCCACTGGGGGTTGTGGTGCAACTAGGGGCACTCGTTCCCTTTCTTCGGGGCCCTTTTGTTTTAATAGATTGTCTCTGTTAAGGGCTGCTGCTTTCTGATTTGTTGTCCGCCCTTTTTGGGTTTGTATCTAAATTTGGGAGAAATTTTGTCCTCAGATCAGAAGGGGGTTGTCCAGGTTGCTTTTGGGAGCAAATACGTTGACCGTATACCGGGCTGTATATAATGGATTGCTTTGTGTGCTTGGGGTGGAATTTATTCCTGGGGTAGCCTTTTTTCTGTGGGTTTGGGGATACTGTTGGAGTAGCCGTGGTCTTTGATGTGTTTTGGGGTAACCCCAAAGGGGATTTTGTCTTGAATAGGAAGCTTAGGTTGAAGGGGGGTAAAATTTTATTGAAGTCATTAGGGAAATTAAATTTTAGGGCCCCCCCGTCCGCGTCCAGATGACAATGAAACATCGATATAACGGAGGTACATCAGGGGTCTGGTGGTGCATGTGGATTGGTATGCTTTTTTTTTTTTTTTTTCCAGTTCACCCATAAAGAGGTTTGCATAGGGGGGCGAAAATCTGGACCCTTTTGAAGTCCCTTTCGCTGCAGATATAGGCCTCCCGGGTGAAATATTTGTGGCGAGTATGAACTGTATGAGCTTATGAAAAAGGGAATTTTCAGCACTCGTGCTCGGGGTAAATTTTGGAAAGTTGGTGAGTTGAAAAAACCACTTTTTTGGGACAAGAGTAAAAAAGGGTTTTTTAAAATCACAAAACAACATCTTGTTGACGCTTTCAGGCCAATAAATGGCCCTTAGTCATAACACAATCGTAGTAGAAACAAAACCCAATATATCACTTCCGAAACAATTAGGAAATGCCCCTGAATTTTAACTCTTTATTGTGTATAAAAGATTTTTGCTTGAAATTAGAATAGACATATAAAATGTACACTAAATCTTATGCAAACAGATTAAACAGAGAATTTTACATAATAATATATATAATAAGGCCCGATCTAAATTCAGCCTGCAGGGAAACGTGTATTAAAATAAAAACCAAAAGGGCTTCTCATAGGGGGAAACCTCCTCCAATTCCCCCCAGGGGGGGTTTGTTAACCTGTTCTAACCCTAACACGAAAAGAACTCAGATCCCTCAGATCGCCCAAAAGTGCTTGGCCACCCAGAGTTCTTGACTAGTGTGACAACGTCATAAATTGCTCCTAATTTCCCACATGTAGGCTTTTGGTGGTACCCCCAATTACTGGAGCTCACTTTTATCACACCAAATCATTATACCACATGATCACTGGGGGCAATTTATAAATAGGTATAGTATTGTTTTTTTTTGGAGCAGGGACAAAAACGTATTTCCTTTGATCTATTTTTGCAAGATTGCTCTGCTCGCCCACACTAAAGACCCTTTTTAAAAATTTAACCTTTCTCTTTTTTTTGTTCTGAGGGGTTCTTATACATGCTCGGTGGACGATGTTACCTATTGTTTTTTGACTTAGTGGAAAAAAATCGCAAACCCTGTTCAAAAATTTTCTAGCGAAGGACCCATCGAGAGTATGGGTAGATATTTTTTTAACAATATTTACAACATGAAAAAATTTGGGCGACTAAAGGGGTTTTAAAAACTAATTTGGGTCATTTTTAGATTTGTCAGAATTATGTAACTTTCTGACCTTTTTTGGTTTCCCTTTGGTAATACCTTTGTTTTTGATACAATTTTATCCCCTTTGTTTGAGTCTATCAGTTATGATGGATTTCTCCCTTTCTATGCATGTTGTGTGTAAAATTTTTGCTTCCCCTTATAACTTCCTACGGGTAAGTTGTTGTGACATGTCTGGGATGACAGCGGGGGCTCTAAGTATCCCATTTCCTAAAGGGGTTTCCGTATGTGCAGGTGTTAATCTTTCCATTTGTGATGTCTGCATTTTAGTTTTTAAATAAAAAAATGTAATTTCATTTTATTGCTTTTCCCAATAAAATTTTGGGGTTTTTTTGATTACCGTTAATTAATTTTAAAATTTTTTGGGATTGCACGGGTAAACCCTTTCCATAAAAATCAAGTTATCTATGTACCTGCTGAAAAATAGATGTCTTCTAAAAAGGGATTATGGAGGGAATATATGAATTTCTCCCCCACCAAGAAACTTTTAATTTTGAAAGGTGGGGAAAACACAGCCCATTGGGCAACCCGAATTTGCAAAAAAAAATTTTTTTTATCAAAAAAAAATTAAATTATGCTGTAACGAAATTCCAACGTAACAATGTATTTTTAATTTTCATCATAATCGTGTATTTATTTAATTGACAATTAAAGGGCTGTAAGGCCCAAAAGAGTGGGAATGGAAGTGTATATCCCGATTTCCAAGATCCCATGTAAAGATGTATCCAAATGGTGTTTTAGATATTTGAGAATATTCGGGAATCCCTTATGTGCTGGGTGAGCGTAGTCCCAAAAGGGTTGCAAAGTCTATCTCCCCAATACTCAAATTTCAAAGTGGACCTATCCCAAAATTTTATAGGGCCAATGGTGGTGGAAAAATCCCTTTGGGTTTTGGGAAAAAGGGGGGAAGTTTGGGAATCTGTGGAAATTTAACTGTCAGCTTTTTTTTCTGTTTAGCTGTGAGAATATTGGGGTGAAACCCTCCCCCAAAATTTTTTCTACCCGTTTTTGGAAACATTGGGGGGATCAAATATAAAGATCTATATATTCTGACACTAACATTTTTAGAAATTTTTTTTGATATAGATCTTTACCCAAAAATTTGTAGTGTACTACCCTTTCAGGGGACGAATTATATGTAGGATTAGTTTAAATTTTTCTTTAGCCCTAAATTGTTTGGGATGTGAATTATTTTGTGTTTTATTTTTTTGTTGGTAAATCTTTCAGTCCTGTTCCACTAGAAACGAAAGCATCCAAATTTTGACTCTAGAATTCAAGGGTAGAAACAAATTTTTTTTATTTTAAAGATTTACATGTTCTGAACTGATATTATGTTTACGTTTATATCTAAATTTTAGATCTTCTAAAAACGGGGGAAAATCTTTTTTAAAAAAATTCAAACCCCTAGGAAAAAATCTTGATTTGTTTCATTTTGGTTTATCTACTAATTGGAATCCCCATAAAAAAAAATGTTTTTTGACAGTTATGTTGCAAATCTTTTTTTCCACATCTTTTTTTTTGATAAAAAGGTCAAAGCCGTAGGGAAAAAATTTAAAGGGGACCCTTATTAATATGAAGGGGGTTTTCTGACAGAAAAATTTAGATGATTCATACAAATATTTAGAACAGTGGATTCAGTGGGGGCTTCTCTTTTTCTGAAATTCATTACGAAGTTTCCCTTTGATGTATTCCGATTTGATGATTGCGCGCGTCCTCCTGTGCTTCTTCCCCCCCCTCCTCGTGGTTTGGGGGATGCATAGTCCTTGTTCCTTTGCTTTTTTTGGAAAAGAATTCTTTGGGGGACTGTGCATCCAATTCTAGGTCAGGGGACTCAAAACCACAAAATCCGAATATTTGCATGTCCTGTAATACCCTTCCCTAATGCCGGAAAAAAGAAACTTTTTTACCTCCCCTTTTGTGTTTGGATTTTCCAGTATCGATCTAGGAAACTCTTGGTAAGTAGAATTAGTTGCCCCCTGAAGATTTTTTTCCTTGTGAATAGTCCAGGGGTCTCTGTCAAAAATTTGTTTGGTTTGCGGACACTATGTCATTTCCTTTCTTAAATTGATTTTAAGTTTTTTATCCAGGTCACAATAAAGGGGGTCTGTTTTCATACCGTAAAATCTGCTTGATTTCTTGCAGAGGAGTTTCCATGTTGGTAAGGTTTCTTGTTCGCTTGATGATTAAAGCATTAGATTCATGGAGATTCATGCAAAATAGTATTCCCTTGTTCAATAAAGGAATCATCATAATAAAGGTAGGGGTTTTTTTTACTCTAAAAAACCCCTTGGGACCATTTTTTTTGTCAAATATTTGATTGCAAAATGGTACTATCCCACCCCATTTTATTTGTTTGTGCATAATTTTTTTTTAATTCCATCACTTTTTGACGTAAATCTGAGTTTTCCTGTGGCATGAGGGAAAAAACCCTTTCCCAAAATGGGTAAAGCTCTATTACGTCATCCATATTTTTGATGGAGATAATAGGATAGACGTAATAGAGCTTTTTCCATTTTTTGGGAAAGGGTTTTTTTTCTACCCGGAAAATCAGATTTTGTCAAAAGATGATGGAATTAGAAAAAATTTGCAAAACAAAAAAAATTGTGGTGGGTAGTAACTTTGCAATCAAATTGACAAAAAAAAGGTACCAAGGGGTTTAAGAGTAAAAAAAAAACCCCTACCCTTTTCTTATGATGATTCCCTTTTTTGAACAATGAATACTATTTTGCTGAAAACTCCCTGAATCTAATGCGTTTAACATCAAGCATGAACAAGAAACCTTACCAACATGGAAAAATCCTCTGCAAAAATAAACAGACTTTTAAAAGCGATGAAACAGATCCCTTTATTGTGACCTGGATGAAAAACTTTAAAAACAATTTAAAGAAACGGGAAAATGACATAGGGGCCGTCAAACAAACTAAATTTGACAGAGACTCCCTGGACTATTCACAAAGGAAAAAATCTTCAATGGCCAAAATTTTTTCCTTACCAAAGTTTCCCAGATGATACTGAGAAATCCAACACAAAGGGGAGGGAAAAAAAAATTTCTTTTCGGGATTAGGAAGGGGAAATTTCAGAGACATGCACAGATACTTCGGATTCCATGGTTATCAGATCTCGTGACCTAAATTTGGGTGCACAGTCCCAAGCATTCTTTTCCCAAAAAAACCCAAGAGGAGACAAGGACATATGCATCCCCAAACGCACGAGGAGGGGGGGGAAGAAGCCAGGGGCCCGCCGCAATCATCAACCGGGTACATCAAGGAAACTTCGCAGAGAACTTGCAGAAAAGAAGCCTCCCCTGAACACTTTCTCAAATTTCGTAATTTAATCTATTCATGTTTCAGATCAGAATCACCTTCAGTATTTAAATAAGGGGCTTAATTGTTCCCCCCCGGACTTTGACCTTTTTTTACAATAAAAAATGTGAACAGATTTGTCAGAGCCTAACTGTCAAAAAAATTTTTTTTATGAGGAGATTCCCAAATTTTGAGATCAAACCAATGAAACAAATCAAATTTTTTTTTGGGGGGGGGGGGTTTTTTGGGGGGGATTTTTAGTTTAATTCAGTTCAGGAAAAATGTAAATCTTTAATATAAAAAAATTCAATTTCCCACCCCTTTTTAATTTTTAGAGTCAAAATTATGGTGACTTTCAGTTTCTGTGGGAAAAGGACTGAAAAATTTCACAACAAATAAAAATACCAAAATAATCTTACATCCAAACAAAATTTGGGCTCTAAAGGGAAATTAAGGCTAATCCCTCACATAATTCGTCCATCTGACAAGGGTATATCACTACAATTTTGGTAAAAACTATATCATTAAAAAATTTTAAAAATGTTAGTGATACAGAATATATAGATTTTTTCATCGATCCCACCAAATGTTTTCCCAAAACCCGGGTGAAAAAATTTTGGAGGAGGGTTACACCTCAATATTCCACACTAAACAGAAAGAAAGCTGTCATTTTAAATTTCCACGATTCCAAATCTCCCCCCTTTTTCCCAAAACCCCCAAGGGTATTTTTCCCCCACCCTTGCGCCCTATAATTCTGGCATAGGGTCCACTTTGAACATTTGGGTATGTGGGTAATAGACATTTGCAAACCTTGGTATACGCTCACCAGCTACATAAGGGATTCCAGAGAATTCTCAAAAAACTAGAGACCCCCATTTTGGGATACATCTTATACATGGGGATTTGTGACATATCGGCATTTACACTTCCATTCCACACTCTTTGGGACTTACAGCCTTGAAATTTTCATTAAATAAATACACAGATTATGATGAAAAACCCTTAAAAAAACATTGTTACATTGTAGAATTTCTTTTTCAGCATAAAATTTTTTTTTTGATAAAAAATTTTTTTTGCAAATTCGGGGGGCCCAATGGGCTCTGTTTCCCCCTCACTTGCAAACAAAACTTGCTTGGGTGGGGGGAAAATCAAATTTCCCCCATAATCCCTTTTTAGAAGACTCTATTTTTACAGCAGGTAATAGATGATCCTTATTTTTTGGAAAGGGTTTACCTGCTGCAATCCCAAAAATTTTTAGATTTCAATTTAAAGGTAATCAAAAAAAAACCCAAATTTTACTTGGAAAGCAATAAAATCGAAATTACATTTTTGATTTAAAAATAACTGCAGCACACAAAGGGAAAGATTAACACCTCACATAAGGAAACCCATTTTTAGGAAATGGATATTGGCCTCCAGCGCCATCCCAGACTGTCATCAAAAACTTACCTGTAGGAGATTCATAAGGGGAAGCGAAATTGTAGACAAAACAACATATGAAAGGGGGGAAAAACCATCATATCTATAGACTCAAAAAAGGGGGGTACAAAACGTATCAAATAAAACAGCTATTACCAAGTGGAAAACCAAACAAAGGTCAGAAAGTTTTCATAATTCTAGACCGAATCTAATAAAGACCCTCAAATTTGTTTCATAACACACTTTAGTCGCCAATTTTCTATGTTTTAAATATTGTTAAAAAATATCACCCAAACTTGATGGATCCTTCGTACGAAAAATTTTAGAACAGGGTTTCAGATTTATTTCCACTAGTCAAAATCAAAAGTAACTTCTCACCGAGCATGTAATGAAAAGCTCAGAACAAAAAAAAGAGATGGTTAGTTTAAAAGGCTCTTTTAAGTGTGGAAAGGGGAGATCAATCCGCAAATATATGATCAAAGGAAAACGTTTTTGTCCATCTACCAAAAAAATCATATACTATCACCTCATTCATAAATTGCCACAGTGATCATTGGTATTTAAAGATTTGGTGTGATCATTGAGCTCCTATATTGGCTGACCCCCAGAAGCCTACATGTAGAATTAGGGAGTATTTTACGTTGCACACTATACAAGAAGCGCTCGGTTGCGCCAAGCCACTTGAGCGATAATGGCAGGGGGACTGAGTTCTTTTTGTGTTAGGTATAAACAGGGTTTAAAAAACCCCCCCCTGGGGGGGAAATTGGAGGGGGTTATCACCATAGAGAAGCCCTTGGGTTCTTATTTTGATACACGATATCCTCGGCCTGAATTATAGATCGGACCTTTTTATAATATTGAAAAATAGCATTTCTCTGTATTAAACTGTTTGCATAAGATTTTAAGTGAAAATTTTATATGTCAATATCTAATCTTCAAGCAATTTTCTTATATACACCATATAAAGATTAAAATTTAGGTCATTTTGCTAATTTCTTTCAGGAAATGGTTATATATTGGTTTTGTTTTACTACGATTGTGTTTGACAAGGGCCATCTAAAATGGCCTGAAAAAAGCGAAAACAAGAAGTATTTTTTTTCTGTGATTTTAAAAACCTTTTTTACTCTTTCCAATAAAGTGCGTTTTTTCAACTCACCAACTTTTCCTAATTTACCCCGGCACGAGTGCTGAAAATTCCTTTTCAACTTTTTGCTTTGGATCCCGCAGTCGGATACCCACCCCTCTTTATGCCCGTGTGTGGAAAGGGGGGGAGTCAATCCAAAATGGACTTCAAATGCCGGGGAGCGTTTTCTGTTTTCTTTTTTTTGTTCCTTGTAGAGCTGTATGATGGTTTTGCTGGAGGTTTTTTTTTTTCCAGGTACGTCCACATGCTGTACTCCATCCTTGTGGGAATGTTTGTATACAAGGGTTTAAATCCCGGTGGCCCAAAAGGTGCCCCCAGGGGGTAGATCGAGGCATTGAGTTTGTTAAGAAAAGGGCCAAGTGTCCGGATGTAAATAGGGGTATCTCTGAAAAGGGGTTTTTTGGGATTTTCCACCCAAACCTGAGTATTCTCTGTCAGTGTCCCATACCAGAAATGATAGGCCTCCCAGGGTTGCCATGTTTGTGGATCTTGGGGAGCATGTAGAAGCAGCCCGGCCTGGGATCCACTGGGATGAGCCCCTCTACCAGCCTCTGGACCTGAGTTGGAAACTTCGTGATCATATCCTTTAGCTGTTTTATAAAGTCCTCTGTGAGATCACTGTCAAGATTGGAGTAATGGGCGGGGTTGGACAGCTGTCTGTTCACTTCCTGGATATAGTTAGAGATGTTAATAATGACTTTAGCGCCCCCTTTGTCAGCCGGTTTTATAATTATGTCCTGATTTTCTTTCAGTGAGGTGATAGGCTTCTGTTCCTGCAGGGTTAGGTTGTGGACCTGTTTCTTTTGTTTCCCCAAGATCTCAGATTTTACCTTGCTTCAGAAACAGTCAATGTATTTATCCAGTGCTGCATTAATTCCAGGCCCTGGGGTCCAGGTAGATTTTTTGGTGGGTTCCTTATGGGCTGTTCTCTCAGAGTCGCTGCTGTATGGAAGGTCTTTGTCATAGAAGTATTCCCTCAGTCTTATTTTTCTGAAGAACTCCTCCATATCATTGCAGAGTTTGACATGGTCAGTGAGTGCTGAGGGGCAGAAGGAGAGACCTTTGGAGAGAACTGACATTTCGTGTTTGTTTGGCTCATAGGAGGAAAGGTTCACCACACAGGTCTGCTGAGCTGGGCTGGTACTTGTAGTTGTAGTGATGAAGCCTTTTTGTCTCAGTCTCTGGAGCTTTTTCTTCTTGTTGTTGATAAGCATGTCCTGCAGTTTCCGGTAGTATGTGTGGAGTTTGGCCTTCATCTCCTCTGTGTCATTCTCCAGTGATGTCTTTAGGGCCTGTGTCTCCTCCTGTGTTTTTCTCCTGTTGTTATAGGAAATTTTTAGCATGTAGTTGCGCAGCTTTTCAGATGTCCGAATACATAGTTGTTCTGCATATCGGCTGTTGTAGGTGTGCCGGGTTGGGTTATGCAGAGTGAAGCCTTTTGGGATGAGTCTTTCCTTTTTGCATTTTGTTAAGAAGAAGATGTCGCTGTTGAGTTGTGCAAGTTTCTTAAGCCGGTTTTTCAATTCCATTCTTGTGCGGTACATTGTGGTTTCTTCCAAATTGCTAGCAGTATAATGTTGTACCGTGTTAGCCATAGAAAGTAGTAGAAGAGTGTGTGTATGGGTGAGACTAAGGGTGCGAAGGGTGCGAAGTGCTTGGTTCACATAATGTGAAATATATACAAACTGGACAGCACTGTAGTCCTCTATAACCAAATACATGCAGTTACGAACAGGATAGGGACTACAGGTTTGCTTTTAAGTTGAATTTGTATGTAAGTCGGAACACGTAGATATTAAATGTAGCGCCAGCTCAAAAGGTTTTTTTCTTAATTTTGGATAGTGCAGGGAAGGGTATTTACATTTGTTTTGCTGTATGTGTCCCTGTAAAGAGGATTCCACCTCAGTATCCCCTCGTGTGCTGCTGTGGCATGCTGGAACTTGTGGTTCCATAGCTACTATCTGCTGTGGAACATGGAACTACAAGTGCCTGCATGCCCCATAAGTCTCCATTTGTAACTAGGGGACAGGTGTAAGTCAGAATGGTGTAGGTCGGGGACTGCCTGTATTAACACCCAACAATTTGACAGACTGCCCTTGGGAAAGTGGCTCACCTTCAGACTTTAAAGGAAAATCCAGAAATGGTGTCAGCACTTGTGTTATTTATGCAATAGAATCCCAGGACAAACATGCAAAGTTTTGACTCGAGTGGTGTCTCTTCCACTACTGAGCGGGTGCTCAACCCCAGGTGCTATCATTCCACTCTCATATTCCTTAGTAATTAGTCAAATACTGCAGTTAAGTTATCATCTTGCTGCTTGTTTTTTTGGTCTGTCTATTGGCATTTTTTTCACCCCCTCCCAAAAAAAAAATAAACTTCAATTAGGTATGTGCATTGAGAAACCACAAATCAAAAACAAAAAAAATCCACGTTTGTTCCTGCAGGGATCTGAACCTAGGAATCCTATGCTGAAAAGCAGAAGTACTAACTACTCAGCTACATTGTAGCTACTCATAGCTTTTTGTATTTTAGATTACTTGACTTTACATAAACAGACCTTTGTTTGATCGGGAGTGAGCACACTGTGGGAAAAGGTATGGTGATGCCAAGCCTGCTGGGTTACATACTATGTATTTCAAACAAATCATACACACACCCTTTTGAAGACTGAAAGCTGAAGAGAGGAAAGCAGGAGATGAAATGCCTTTGTGGTAGTTACTAGTATTTGTAGTGAACCAGTAGAAACTCACCAAAGTCAAACTGTGAGGTAATAGCACCCGCTTCCTCACTGTTGTGCACACTTACAAGATCACTGTCTTCTCTCCTGCAAGATAACATGGCGTCCCTCCAAGTCCTAGTGTCTCGGACTAGGTGATAGCAGTATCCATTATAAGGAATCCACAATGAAGGGCAAGAGGTCTGGTCACTGGTCCCTGTAATAAGATATAAGGACCATTATATGTCAATGACATGTTTATTTCATGTCCAACCTAACAAATGAAGCTTGTTTTTCTCCCCACTGCTTAAAGGGGGCTTCTGCAGGGGAAATGCTGTGTTTCATGTCAGCCATTCAGATGAATAGTGGGTATGTATTACATCAGGCCTGCACAACACGTGGCTCAAGAGCCACATGTAGTTCGTCAAATCATATCTGGTGACTCACAATAATTAACCCTGTGCCAAAATGGGGAGGTCCTGGATGGAACAGGGTAGTCCCAAGCGGTCCAGCCCAGCTCAAGTCTGGCAGAATGGGAACTGCTTTTAGGCTATGTTCAAATGGACTATTTTCATGCTTACTTTGGGGTGCATTTCCAGCTGAAATACGCAACAAAATAAGCTTCAAATGTTCTAAACACTTCTCACTGATTCCAATGTAAAATACGCGTCATCATTCATACGACGCTTATTTTACAAGTGTATTTGCAGAGAGTTTTGGGACAATTTTACTTCCGTAAATTTAAGGGCCTTGTCTATCCTTGAGGCATTTCCGCAAGTAAAATCAACCACTCACTGAGAGAAGCGTCCAATGCTGCTCACCGTGCTCTGAACTGCCGTGCTCCAATGCTGCCCATGAATGAAGCGATCCCATGAGGATGATTCCAGTGAGGGTTAGGGTTGTGGTAGGGTTGGGTAAATATATATACACACACACACATTAGTATATAATACACTACATTACACTATACATTACTATTACATTACACTATACAAATGAGTATACATACTATGTATAATACTATACATAACACATCTATACATATCCGTATTCAGGATTGTCTAGTCTTGTAACATGTGGAAATAAATGCACAGTTTCCTCACCAAAAGACGTCGATGCAGAAAGAGGGATTTTAAGGCTCCCAGCATGGCAACTGTGCTAGGAACAGAGCTGTAGTTAACAGCATTGTTCCTAGAGCAGTCTCTTTGAACAGCAGGGACCGGAAAAAGCCTCCCATCCCTGCAGTTTAACCCTTTGATTGCCATGGTCTGTAATTGTAGCATAATCAAAGGGGTATTCAATGGGGTATTCCCAGTGCTTCATGGATCCTGGAGTAGCCCCAGAGCTGTCTGCATAGCACGCCTGCTATCAGGGCACAGGATGTGATGCACTGGCAGCAGCCTGAGTCATACCAACACAGAGTGTAATGTTTTAACATACTGGAGTATACAGGAGTATGCTAATACATTACTAAGTGTACAAAAAAAAGTGTACAATAGTTATTCCTTAATTTGATTATTTAAAAAAAAAAAAAGTAAAAAACATAGTCTAGAAAAAATAAAATAAACAAATGAAATAAAAATAAATATATCAAATTATTGTGCATGCATTACACACAAAAAAACTTACACATATTAGGTATCCACACGACCGTAATAACATGTATAATATATATAACAGATTATTTAGTGGGAAATGTGAATATTGTAAAAATAATTAAAAAAACAAATGCAGAAAAAAACTTTTTATGTTGACGCAGCAAAAAAAGGTAAAAAAAAAAAAATCCACACTAATTTCATCTCCTCTCATATAAAACAAGGCCTCACACAACTGCATCACTGAAAAAATTAAAAAGGTATGACTGTTGAAACGCAAGGAGGCAAAAACTAAACAATGTAGCTGATCATTATGGTCTTTTCAGACCATAATGTCCTCCCTGCAGTTTATAATGCTGATCTCCTCTCATGTGGAAGAGGGGCCTTCAGATTCTTTAGCAACTACCATCTCTGCACCCACTATAGCTACACCCCTGCCTTATGTTCCACTCCTCAGCGCAGTAAAATCAATAGGTTTCTTCTCTTTCTTCTCGATTACAGGCATCATTGCTTCCTACCTGAAGGTGGGACCTCAGGGGACTTGACGTTGCCTTTTTTACAGATATAACCCAGTTTCTGCTTGCATTCCCGGCTTTCCCACTTTGAGTTTTTTCCTGGATTTACCACCACACAGTTTACACCAGGTCCTTCAGATGGATTTCCTAAGAGAAACAACAAATGTACATAAAAATAATCTCATTTTCTTAATAGACACCATTTTATTAGATGAGAGTGCTGCTTTACACTTTATCGTACTGTGTGTATGTGGATTTCTTTTTATTTATATCTGATTGGAATAGAGTTTGATCAATTTATTTTGTTTAATTAATCCAAGGTAAGTGCAATAAATGGTTCTTTGTAAATTACCATCTGAAAATCAACCTCAATTTTCACCTGGAAGCCAGTTGAGATATCTAAAGGGGCCTCCACCGTCCCATCTCCAGCCGGCATCAAAGTCCAGATTATTCAGTCCAATCCATAAAGCTGTAGTGAGATCATGCATTAACCCTACAAGACATAACATAACAGATTGCGATAAGCTGAGCTTCAGACAACATATTGTCTATCTGACATTTTATAGCTGGTTTGTTAAATTCTAAGGAACAGGAAATGCAGTTGAAGTTACCTTTTTGCTAATTTGATCACATTCTTAAAATTCTACTCAGGAAGACTATATGATGTGGTGTATAGCATGCTGCCGAATGTTTTTGCATGGCCCACACCCCTTTTCCATACCTATTGATATCAGAATGTCATTAGTTCATTGGCTAGCAATGGCAACCACCACTGCCTTGCTATCACATTTGCAAAGGTGCCAATGGTTCACAGAGAGAGCACTCTCCCTCTGTTAACCATCTAGATGCAGCAGTCGTTATTGACTGCCTCATCTGGGGTGTTACATTACAGCTGGTTCCCACTGTCAATGGTGCGGGCACAACTTATTCCAGGAGCCTGAAGCTTTTCTAACATTTCCAGAAGCCTGGGAGATTTGCCAACTTTTCCAGAAGCCTGGAGCTTTGCTAACTTTTCCAGAATCCCGGGAGATTTGCCAACTTTTCTAGGAGCTCGGGAGATTTGCCAACTCTTTTACTACCTCTTTTCTAACATTTTCCAAAGCATGCTTTGTGTACAAATGTGTGCCCCAGGACCATCTAACTTCAGGCTGTAAATCACTGTTTTCACTAAGGTTTCTACTATGGCAGGGAGATAGCTGTATAGAAGCTGGCTGGGTATATGCAGCAGAGTCAAGTTGCATGGCTAGCATTTTAATTATTATGGGCATGTTATAATTAAAGGGGTATTCACATATAATAAAGTGATGGAATATCATGAAGATAAGCCATCTCTTTCTAAACAGTGTGGATCCGACTTCTGCAACGCTGTCCAATCCTAAAAAATGATGGGGCTGCAGCACTGGTTTAGCAATGTGGCTCCTTCACTGTATATCTCTGCATTATATTAGCGGTGCAGAAAACTGCATCACAGCCTCATTAACCTTAAATTTGCCAATTGCAAAATAGTTCCTACTTTAGAGACCCCATTAATCATCACTCCCTGATAAAGATTTTAGTTGGAATGGATCTTTTTTGTGGTAAGACCATATGGTATTCATGTAGGACTTTTAGGTCCTTCTACTATGTACACCATGGCTTCAGTTATTCATTATTTATGCATTTGATCGCTAGTACTGATGGTGCAGTATATGAATTGTAATCAGTGTCGGACTGGCCTACCAGAGGATCCTCCAGTGGGCCCCGGGTCCAACACAACGGGGCCTGCCGGGTCCCAGTAGTAGTGAGGACCTGTCGCGGCACTGTAGTGACGATCTGGGTAGCGGTGCGATGAAGTGACCTCATCGCGACGCTGATTTTCCTCTGCCGCACAGCTATTACTCTGCATAGGTTGTGCAGCCAAGGAGCTGCCAGAAGAGCATCCCCACGCTGGCGGCGTGATGATGTTACGCCGCCAGTGTCGGGCAGAAGAGGAAGGTGCTCAGCTGGGGAAGGAGGTAAGGAAATTATTGTTGTTGTTATTTTTATTGGTGGTTACCTGCCTTACTGAGGGGCCCATATATATGCCTGCCGAACTGAGGGGACATATACAGTATACATATATATATATATATATATATATATATACCTGCCTAATTGAGGGGCTCATATATATAAGCGCCCGCAGCACTTTTTAGTGTGTCTAAGATGCGGGGACGTGTCGCACTACAACTGTAATATTCTATACATTTATGACTTTAGTACAGCAAAACCAGGGGCACTACTGCTGAAACAGGTAGACCAATTTAAAGGTGTTTTACCTGAGCCTGAATCATTGATTTGTTGCTAGAAAGCGCTAAATCTATGACCCGCAGTAGAACAGGTTAATAGATTCAGGCGCATTCTACGCTACTATTATGCGCAATAAAATTAGCGCCTGAGGGTAGGGATATGTGGTCATAGTGTGGTGGTATTATTCAGTCACTGTGTTGGTGATATGTGGTCATGATGTGGTGATATTTGGTATTATTGGAATTATTGGTAATTTTAGCCTTAGGATTCTGGTTTTATGTAGCAGTGTTATTTGGTTACTACATCCTGGTGATATGTGATCTTAGTATGACATTGTAGGAAAGAAGGACACTCGTAACACGAGTGAAATTAGGAGTTCCCATGGCGCTTTCAGGGGCAAAAACAATTCAAAGAAAAGCCAACTTAAGCATCAAGCTGTTTTATTAAAGTAAATATAAAACAGGAAAGCTACGCGTTTCGCAGGGACTCTACCCTGCTTCCTCAGGCACCTTAGTATGACATTGTTACTATTAGCCTAGGATTCTGGCTGGTGTAGCAGTGTTATTTGGTAACTGTACGACCATTATTTAGTGGTTTTATACTCAGTACTTTGTGTTAAACCTTTTAAGTTTATCGCCTGTGTCCTGCTGCCATTAGATGAGGGAGACTCAGAAGCCCCAGCACTCCATCTTGATTACAGGTTAGTGTGATGATGTCATCACATTGATCTGTATAAGTTAAAACAAGACCGGGCAGGGCAGTGTACAGGTGGTGGAGGCAAGGAGACACAGTGGGCCCCTAAAACTCCTCTGGTGGGCCCTAGGCACCCCAGTCCAACACTGATTGTAATATACTTGTACCCTCACTGTTAAACAACTTATAAAATATGATAAGCTGAGAGCAGGGAGCAACGTTACCACACTTGCAGACTAAGATGGAGGCAAACTAATTATATCTATAAGATTAGCTTCATTAAACATGTAAATCTGTTAGTGTACCATAACCTGTACATATTGGACACTATTTTGTCAACTGAATCCAGGAATGTGATATCGTACAGTGGGTTTTAAAACCTATATATTTCAATGTGACTCCTTCCATTTGTATATCATTCTTTCTATATTTACTGTTCTACTATGTATATTGCTGTAGAAATTGCTTTTATACTTTCACTTGCTATTAAATTTCCCCTTCCCCGGCTTTCTGGTAAAAGCAAGCCAAATTTTCCAAATTTTAAAGGGGGTTTTCTCATCAAAATTACTTTCTTTTAAAAGGGACTGTTGAATGAAGACTTTTTTGTAACAGCCGGGTTAGTGGACCCTCTGGACCACCGCAAGACGTGACAACACCCGCACCAGGGGCGGAGCTAAGAGGTCCCGTTTTAAACCCGAGCCCGCCGCAAACGGGATGGACTTGCTGTGGCAATCCTACCCCGGGTTTCACCCCCCTGAAAAGGGGGTTTGCGGTGGGGGGCCGAAGTGCAGCTGTACAAATGCTAAACGATAACCATAGTCGTGGGCGGGCGGAAGGTGGGGGCCCGGGACGGCAGAGGTTCGGAGTCAAGAAACGTAGCAAGAGGTTTGGGGACACAGCAGGGCACAAAGATCACTTAAGAACGCTTTCTCTTAAGGGTCAAAGGGAACATAATCCAAAAGTTAGAGCCTGGACCCAAACCATAAATAGGGGCAGTGCCCGGCAATTAGCCAAATTTCCGGGGCGCTGGCCCTTTAAACTTACAAAAACGCCGTGCCCGCGCCCGGGCCGGGAAGGGTGCGGATGCCAGGAACGGGGTCAGGGGAGTTTCCAGAGCGAGTGGTCCCCAGCCCATCCCGCGGCACGCCGCCCACCCGGGGTCCCGGGAGGCACCCGGGGGGGTGGCCCGGGTGGGGCCCCGGCCCCCGGGCCAAGGAGCGGGACCACCCCTACAACCCCCCCCCCCCAAAGGTCTCCCCCTTTCTTAGGTGAAGGAATTACAAATCAGATTTGTTAAAAAGATTTTAAAACTCCGGTTCCAGGACCTCTCCTCGGGGCCAAAACCCTTCCAATCTACAAGAAATAACCGCTTACCCCTGTTGGTCTTCATGGCCAAGATTGTCCTTCATTTTCAAAAACATCAGGGGACTCTACTCCCCGGAGAGGGGAGCAGCGCTCCTCTGAGAGAACCGGTTCAAGACCAGGGGCTTTAGGAGGGAGACGTGAAAGGTGTTAGGAATCCGGAGAGATGGAGGTAAGCAGAGCTTGTAGGACACCAGGTTCAGTTGCCGAAGTACTCTGAAAGGTCCCAGAAACCGCGGACCCAACTTATAGCTGTGGATCTTGAGGCGTACATATTTGGAAGAAAGCCACACTTTAACCCCTGGGAGGAACGTTGGAGAAGATATCCTCCTCTTGTCAGCTTGGGTCTTCATGCGGGCTGAAGCCTGGAGTAAGGCATGTCGGGTCCCCGATATCCCGAACCTGGTTGTCCACGGTGGGAACCTCGGAGGCCGAAGCCAAGGGGAGAGGAGAGCGTGGATGACGACCATAGACCACAAAGAATAGGGAAATGCCAGTTGAGTCGGAGTCTCGATGGTTATATGAGAACTCAGCCCATGGAAGCAGCTCGGACCAGTTGTCCTGGCATCCAGACACAAAGTGCCGTAGATATTCCCCCAAGATCTGATTTACCCTCTCCACCTGTCCATTTGTCTGGGGATGGTACGCGGATGAGAAGTCGAACTTGATTTGACAGTGAGAACAGAGGGCACGCCAAAACTTGGATACAAATTGGACGCCTCAATTGGAGACGATGTGGGAGGGTAACCCATGCAGGCGAAAAATTTGATGGAAGAAATTACCCGCCAAATGGGGAGCAGAAGGGAGACAAGGAAGCGGCACAAAGTGGGATATCTTCGAGAATCGGTCAGTGACCACCCAGATGACCGAATTTCCAGAGGAAGAAGGAAGGTCCATGATGAAGTCCATGCCTATGTGTGTCCATGGAGACTCCGGAACAGGCAGAGGGACTAAGAGACCCACGGGGCTATGGCGTGGAATCTTGTTCCGGGCACATTTGGCGCAGGAGAGAACGAAGTCCTTAACATCCTGGAGCAGAGTTGGCTACCAGTAGTGTCACGAGATAAGGGCGTAGGACTTTCGTATCCCGGGGTGACCGGCCAGAAAAGAACTATGCCCCCAACCCAGAATTTTCCTCCTGAGTGCAGGACGTACGTAACTTTTGCCCGGAGGAACGCTACGGAGATCCACAGGAGCCACATGAACCATCCGTTAAGGGCCAATGATGTGCTGAGACACTGGTTCTTCTCCGACAATGTCAGAAGCACGGGAGAGGGGCTCCGCCTTGCCCATTTTTCTCGGCCGGTCGGAAGTGGATCTTGAAATCAAATGTGAGAAAAAGAGAGACCACCTGGCCTAGCGAGGATTTAAACGTTGGGCCGTCTGGAGGTACTGGAGGTACGTATGGTCTGTGAAGACATCAAATGGGTGTCGAGCTCCCTCCAACAGATGTCACCACTCCTCCAGGGCCAATTTTATGGCCAACATCTCCCGATCTCCAATGGCATAATTTCGTTCTGCCGGTGAGAATGTCTTAGAAAAAAACCCGCATGTGACAATTTTGCCTTTAGGGCCCTTCTGGGTCAGGACCGCATCTGCCCCCACGGAAGAGGCATCCACCTCTAGGCTGAAGGGTCTCTCCGGATCTGGACGTACCAAGATAGGTGCTGAGTAAAAAGCTGTCTTCAGTTGGGAGAATGCTTCCTCGGCAGTCGGAGGTCAACATTTCGGATTAGCGATCTTTCGGGTGAGACTCACGATAGGAGCCGCCAGCGTTGAGAAATGGGGAATCAATTGCCGGTAGTAACTGGCGAACCCCAGGAATCATTGTATCGCCCGAAGACCGACAGGTCGTGGCCACTGCTGGATCGCAGAGAGTTTAGCTGGGTCTATCTGCAGACCTCGATCGGAGACTATGTACCCAAGGAAAGGAAGCCTGGCCTGGTGGAACCGACACTTCTCCAGCATGGCATACAGTCGATCCTGGCGCACCTGTACCCGGTGAGTATGTATGCCAGGGGAAAAAAACAGGATATCATCCAGATATACTATGACGCAGGTGTACAGCAAGTCCCTGAAGACGTCATTGACGAACTCCTGAAATACGGCTGGGGCTTGCATAGCCCAAAGGGCATCACGAGATATTGAAGGCCGTTTTCCACTCGTCCCCCTCTCGAATTCTGATGAGGTTATAGGCCCCACGTAGGTCCAATTTGGTAAACACCTTGGTTCCCCGGAGACGATCAAAGAGCTCAGAGATCAGGGGTAGAGGATAGCGATTCTTTACCGTGATCTTCTTTAGCCCTCTGTAATCAATACACGGACGAAGGGAGCCGTCTTTTTTCTGGACGAAGAAGAACCCAGCACCGGCTGGAGAGGAGGATTTGCATATGAAGCCTTTAAGTAAATTCTCCTGAATGTAGGCCAACATGGCCTGAGTCTCGGGCACAAACAGCGGGTAGAAGCTACCCCGCGGGGGACTGGTTCCGGGGAGAAGGTCTATGGGACAGTCATACGGCCGATGGGGGGGGCAGCTTCTCAGCCTGTTTCTCCGAGAATACTTCCCCAAAAACCTGGTACTCCGCTGGCAGACCTGGCAGAGGCTTGACGGGCGACTGGGGAGGAGAGATGGATACCGGCCGTGGTGCCACCAAACAGAGGTCCTGGTACTCCGATCCCCAATGCAGGACTTCGCCTGTCTTCCAATCAAGCATAGGGGCGTGACGTTGCAGCCAGAGTAGCCCCAACAGGATCGCCAAGGAAGCGCGAGGCAGGACGTGAAAAGAAATCTTTTCCTTGTGTAAGACCCCCACACGGAGGGTCACTGGCCGGGTTATGAACTGAATGGAGTCGCTAAGAAGCTCCCCACTGACAGAGGTTCAATAGTGCCATTTCCGCAGAAGATGCTCGCGCAGACTCCTCGAAAACGCTGTGGAATTCAGTGAGGAAAACCTGTAGGTCTGCAGTCACAGGATCATTCTGGTCCCAAAGGGGAGTCGCCCAGGCCAGGGCTTTTCCGGATAGCAGGCTCACCACGAACGCTACTTTTGACCTATCCGTGGAGCACTGCGTGATAAACCCTCTGCAAAGCTTCAAGTCCCCGTCGAACTTGGAGGGTAATGGTAGACGGAGCTTCGGGCCCATGGTTGCCAGCGGGAAGGCCGGGGGTGTTGGAATCACCGGCGAAGAAGACATTTGCTGCTGCTGGGACGCCAGGAGTTGTCGCATCATGGCGGAGAACTGGCCCAATTGCTGTGCCTGTTGCGTGATCTGCTGCGACTGCTGGGCAACAATGGTCGTAAGATCCGCAAGACTTGGCAGGGGCACCTTGGCAGGATCCATGGCTGGATCTAACTGTAACGGCCGGGTTAGTGGACCCTCTGGACCACCGCAAGCGGTGGCAACAACCGTACCAGGGAGCGGAGTCTAAGTAGGTCCCGGTTTTCACCAGAGCCCGCCGCAAAGCGGGATGGACTTGCTGCGGCGGGAGTCCTACCAGGTCGCTACCCCTGACACGGCGGGCTTGCGGTAACACCGAGGTGGTCAGGGCAGACGGCAGAGGTTCGGAGTCAAGAAACGTAGCAAGAGGTCGGGTACACAGCAAGGCAAGAAGACACTTGAAGAACGCTTTCTCTAAGGCTCGAAGCAACATAGATCCAGCAAGGAAGAGTCATGGACCGAAACCATAAATAAGAATGGGCGCGCACGCCTCGGCCGGCAGAGGGCGCGGACGTGCCAGGAACGCGGTCAGGTGAGTTTCCAGAGCGAGTGGTCCCACAGCCTGTCACGCGGCCAGCAGCGCCACCCGACCCCGGCAGGCACAGGGGGAGCGGCCACGGGTGCGCCCGCGGCCCACGGGCCGACGAGCGGAACCACCCGCTACATTTTTCTAAACACTTTGGGCAATAGATTTTTAGTCATGCGATATTTTCTGTGCTCTGAAGTGCACACAGGTTTCTATGGTTACCTGCTTACCTAACAGATGTCTGTTATCCTATTAGTTGAGAACAGAGACATCTGTTATCTGAGTAGCTGAGAGCAGAGAGTGACGTCACCCCACTGGCGGACTGTGATCTGCTGTGAAACTAATTATATCTAACAAGATTAGCTTCACTAAACAAGAGCATGACTTCATCTACAATCTTGTCAGAGATAATAATCTCCTGCAATGTCAGAGTAACAGCTCTAGAAATGGAACATGCTAATCACTGCTGTAGAACCACCCATAGCCAGATGAGACAGAGTAAGTGCAAAACTGCTAAAACTCAGTAAAACAGCCTGGTGAGAAAACCCCTTTAAAGATGGGCTGGTGTTGGAAGTAAATGGGAGAATGCAAACATAAAAACTGCAACCATGCTTGAGCGAATCAAAGTTTTTTAGAAGCAAGCTACTGGAACAGTATCTTTCTGATGCCTTGCCCCGGTCTAGCTAAGCTCCCCAGGATGAACAGAATTGTACTGAAACCTTAGCTATTGTTTTGTTATATCTACTGAGTGTTTGTGACTCGTTGTATTTCTTTCCTCTTATTTAATTAAACTTTAATTTACTAAAGTCAGCAGTGTGTACATGTCTTCTGTCTTTTTCAATCCAAAATGACACACACTACATGTGGCTATAGATGTGCAGAGGTTACAGGTATAGACCTCCCGGAGATTCACATTATGTCCATTTTTGTGTACAGACTATCATGAGACAACAAGACATTTTAGAGCTATTGTATGATTACACAAAATTACAGGCTCTTGTGTATGCTGACAATAAGAAGTACTGTGTGATTTCACACCATTCATTATACATGTGAACCGGGGACGCAGAGAGGGGCAGTGGAGAGGGTTAGAAGCAAAGGAAGTCTTGGAAATGGAAAGGGTAGAGGTGGAGCTAGTCAAATCCTCAAAAACGGAGAAATTCTTTGATAAATGGAACACCTTTATCTATAACTTTTTAGATGAAGAGGAAATCAGTCTTCTGGTGACCCCCTTTAAGCTTACTAAGTGGTATTTGGAGGGAGAAGTGGAAGGCACATTGGGAAAATTAAAGCTATGAGAAATTGATAGAGGGGGAAAACATGTTCTCTTGGTGCTAAGGACTCACTGTCATTCAAATGGGCCTGAAACCCTGGGGATCTTGATGAAAGGCCAATTAAATTACCTCTTTCTTGGTCCTTTGGAATGTGGAATGTGGGCTCGTGGTGAACATACTTTCTTTTCATTGTTCTTATTTTTTGTTCCTAATGTTTATTGTTGGAACTTAGGTTTTATTGCTTCATCACCTTCTTGCAATTCTGTATCAAACTTTGTTCTCATATTCTTTTTTTTCATGGTGTCTCTGATCCTACATGATTGTAGTGGTCTCCTAAGCCATAGATAGACTCAACCGACTACCCAGAGTATCCGACAGACTTATACATGTATTTGTTTTAAAACCTACATCTAATTTCATCTCAGACTATATGTGTCACGGATGTTGGAAGAAAGACAAGAGTCGGTATTGTTGTTGTAAGAAAAAAAAATGTATTTCTTATTGAACTATGTTTTTTTATATTATAACGTTTTAAAACCAATAAAAACATGTTTAAAAAAAAAAAAGAAGCAAAGGAAGCCATTTCGCTCTGGTCACGGTGGCTAACACTTTTATCAAGTGAAGAGGGGGTCTGCACTGCAGATGATGGTGGTGGTTGTTGACCTGCCGGGGCACACTCTGTTAGTGGTCTCTCCCTCGACTACCTCTGGTAAGTATGAGGTGTCTTTGGTGTTCGGTGCAGAAAGAGCAGGCAGGAGCATCGGGGAGTGTCGGGGAGTCTATTCATTTCCAATCATATGCCAACAGAGGCCTCCTTTACAAGATGTTAAGCACACAGCAATGGTCAGCATTTAAATCACATCTCAGTGCTCTTTAGTTGCAGCCATTCAGTAGACTAAGGCAGGATAATGTTAGTCACATAGCCCAGCTGAGTCCTTCTCTAGTAGAATAGCTTTTTCTCGATTCACTCCAATGCTACCAGGGGATTGAAGGGTTAAATCTGCGTGGATCATGGATTGCACCTCTGTCAGTTGAAGGACAGATGACACCTATATCCTGAAGGTGGAGATCAGTGTAGAGAACATATTCTCCTCTGGGTAGAGACAAGCTCCCCTGAAGAGACCTCTCTGGTGTAGAGTGACCCAGAATGCTAAATTTACTTAACTTATATAACCTCCTACTCTACCCCACCCTTGTGTTGTCATGGTGATTCCCGTCAATAGCCCCTGAGTGACTACAGCTGGTTACAATTCTGCAATGCAGCATGACTATACACATTTTACAGACATGTGCAGAAGCTATTAACTGAACACAGGGGTCAAGTAGAGGTCAACAATAAATTCTAAGGCTAGGTTCACACGGCTTAACTGCGGGACGTAATTACGTCCCGCAATTACGCCGTGTGGCCGGGGGCGGGAGCGGGGGGCCGGCACCTCGCCGGCCCATAGACAATCATTGCTAGCGGCGCATATACGCCGCTAGAAAATGACATGTCAATTATCTCCCCCCTCGACGGATTCGAGAGAACTGTGGATTACCGTAATGAATGGGCCGTTTTCAGCCCGTAATTTGCGCACTTCGGCGCGTAATTACGGACCGAAATATGGCCCATTTTAAGCCGTGTGAACATAGCCTAATAATTATAGTGCAATTAATAAAAATATCAGTGCATTTACCAGTAAACACCATTAACTCTTTAGTAGTGTATATTACCACGAACTCCTGTACACTACACATGACATGATGATGATGATACTCTTCTCCTGGTACTTACCTGAGATGAATGATTGATCATGTAGCTCGGTTATACTCAGCAGTTCTGCATCTTGTTGCTGGCAGCTTTTTCTGGCTTGATACCAAGTTAGAGCTGAATCTGAGTTAATCTGATAATTGACACCAGTTACGGAATCTGTCGTCCACATGTCAGAGATGGCTGAGAATAAACATGTGTTAAATGTAAAAGGATCAGAAAATAACATATTAATCAGATTAAGTTATTTTTATATGACATTTTTGGTGGTTTATTTTTTATATTGCTATTGATTGTTAAAAAGAAAATCTTGAACACTGTAAACTTATAATATGGTTGTGTTTAACCCCTTCAAGAGCCATAACTGTTTTATTTCTCCATCTAGATAGACACGTGATGGCTTTTATTTTTCGGGACAAGATGTACTTTCCAATGGTGTCATTCACCGTACCATAGACTATACTGGGAAACTGCGAAAAAAATTCTAAGTGGGGTGAAATTTGAAAAAAAACCTACTTGCACCATGTTTGCTGGGGTTTTGTATTTATAGCGTTCACTCTTAGGTAAAAATGATTTGTTATCTGTATTCTGCAGGTTGATATGATTCTGGATACTGGATTAAAATGGGTAACATGGCGGCAATTAAAGTCTTCACAAAGCCATGCTAAACGATAGGAGTGAGAAATCGTGTGCGGCACCGTTTCTCATTCATTTAGACGCTGCGGCGTCTAAAGAGTAAAACTGCAGGGAACAGAGCCTGCTCCATTCCCTGCTGTTACTGGCGGGTGTCAGCTGCAACTCACATCTACCACATGTCTACTTTATGTTGGCATAATTTTTTAAACAGCCTTTTATTTTTTAGGGCAATTAAGAATTGGCAAATTTTATAATTTTCAAGAAACTTTGCAATAAATTTTTTAGGGATTAATTCAGTACTAAAATGGGTATGGGGGACCTGCATATCAGACATCCCCATAAATCACCTTATTTAAGAAAGCAACACACCTTAAGGTATTTACAACAGCATTTAGGAAGTTTGTTAACCCTTTTAGGTATTTCACAGGAATTAAAATGGAGGTGAAATTTCAAAATGTAGGGTTTTGCAGAAATTGAGTCCATTTCTTACTGGAACACAGTAGATGATAACAGATAAACGCAACTAAATACTGATTTATCCATTCTACATTTTTTACAAATATGTGACCCTAGTGTGATATTTGACCCTAGTGTGATATATTAACCACAAGTCTCAGAATAGGAGAAGCACCTACTGGATTTTGGGTCCTCCTTCTTATTTTGATATTTTAGGCACCATATAGGTTTGCAGACATCTTAAAACTTAAAAACCACCCCTAAAAAGACCTCATTTTAAAAACTACGCCCATCAAGGAATACATCTAGGGTAGTAGTGAGTATATTGACCCCACAGGTGTTACACAGTTTTTTATAGTGTTGAGTCATGGAACTAAAAAAATATATATATTTTTTAAAATATGCAGCTTAACATTTTTCATGTTCACAATGAGAAAAAGCACCACGAAATTTGATATGCAATCCCCCATATGTGGGTGTAAACTGGACGCATTGGAGGGCTCAGATGGGAAAGACCACTATTGGGCTTTTAGAGTGCAGATTTTGCTGAATGGCTGGTGGGTGCCATGTTACATTTGCAAAGCCCCCAAACTAGCAGTAAAAGTGAAAAGTCTACCTGTTTTAAAAACAACACCTCTCAGGGAATTCATATAGGAGTGTAGTATGCATTTTGAGGCCACAGGTGTTTCACTTTTTTTTAGCATTGTAATGTAAAGATAAAAAACTGAAATTTGGCCATTAATTTTTGGCTTTCATTTTTACATTTGCCGTGCGGTATAAATAACATAAGAGCTTTACTACATGGGTCAGTATAATAACAAAACACTAAGGGCGACATGTATGAATTTGCATGCACCATCTATGTGACTTGGCACCGACACACCAATTCTAAATAGATATAGAGGAGTGTATAATACAACAAACATTTTAGCGCATAGAGTGTAATGCACCAAACTTTGTATGACAGTTTCACATCAAACTTGGTGTATTTTAGGCACATTAAAATGTGTTGTGCCATCCATAGTACAGTGCAGCAGCAGTTTTTTGGCACAATATAGGCCCAAAAAAATACCGCATGCGAATTCATAGATGTCGCCCTAAATTTTTCACTACTTTTACACAATAGAAAGGCTTTTGTTTTTAATTCTTTAAAGGTGTTTTTATGTTGCCATATTCTGTGAGCCACAACATTTTAATTCTCTGTTGACAGATGGCTAAGAGCTGATTTTGTGGGATGAGTTGATATTTTGGAGGACACATGACTTTTCATACACTTTTTAATTCGCTTTTTAAAACAAAATCCACAATCAAATTAGTTTTTTGTTTAAATTTTAAATTTTTCACAGCGTAAGGAAAAAATTTACTTTTAAAAGTTACTCTGTAGACTGATACAATTACACCAATACCAAATGTATATAGTTTTATTTATGCTGCCGAACTTGTACACAGTAAGGCCTCGTTCCCCACAGTTTTAACTTGGGGGGTTTTGGAGCCATACTCGCGCCGGATTGGCGCTGCAGAACGGCTCCAATCCGTCCCTTCTTAGGGAAAACCACATTTCTCATAGAAACTATGGACCGTCGCTCCTCCCTGCGGGCGAATCCGCCGGGCGGGAAAAGTCCCAGCACATTATTTACGGCGCAAAACGCACCGTAAGTAATGCTTTCTAGGGGGCCCGGGGGGCAGCCCCCCCCGCACCCCTGCCCCCCCCCTTTAAATTCAAGCCGTAACTGGGGCCGAAATCCTCCCGAAATTAGGGGTTTTAATAAGTCGTGTAAAACACTGCCTAAGCATTGATATTTTCTGATAGTCATATGTGGATTTTCTTTTTTTTTTTTTATTGCTAAGCATTTGCAATTAGGAAAAAGTAGTTTATTTTTTTACTTTTGTTTTTATTTTTTTTACCTTTTTCCACTTTTATTTTTGTACTTATTTACTATTTTTTTTTTTTACTTTTTCCAATGTGATACTTTCGAAAGGAAAAAATTTGCGTGTGAAATTCAGTATAATAAGATTCAATCAATGCCCTCCAAAAACACTTACATTTTAAAGGGGAAAATCCGGGAAAGCCTGTCCATGTCATAGTCTGAAGTCGTGGAGCACCAGAGTTTTCCATCAGTTCGTCCAGTCGTTGTGCAGTCTACAAAAACTCTGTTGTCAAACTTGAAAGGAAATTCGCAGGGTTGACCATTGCTATTTCCTTTTAAAGTAAATATTTTCGTGGAAAATCATATTGGATCATTGTTTCTCAAAAATTATAATCAATAAAATTTTGTATTTTAAAAAATCTAAATTTTTTCACAAAAAAATTTGGGGGCGCCCTGTCTAGAAATGTAGAACAGTCCTTTCCCCAAACTTGGAGCATTCTGCACAAGGCTCGACACTTTTAAATGCACCAAGAATGTGATGAACTGCCATATAAAGTTTGTCGCATTACACTTGCATATTGTTGTATCGTACACTACTCTAAATATATTTAGCAAGTTACAGAAATGTGTCCCTTATGATATATATTGAAATCTTCCACTAATAAGGGAGAGGGGATGAGCAAACACCTTCCCCTTACCGCGCTACTCCATTTTCATTTCCCTTGAAACCCCCTGGGGCCCTTTTACTTTTTTATGGCCTTTTTTAAATTTAAAAAGGCATTTTTGGGAAACATTAGATTTCCTTCTGGCAGATTCTGTCAGACTATGGATCTGCATAAAAGAAGTCCATAATAACTGGACGTGTTGAAACCCAAATAAAATTGGTTTTCCCACTAATAGGGGCAAAAGCTTTTATAACCTACCCTTTTTTTGGGGCCCCCCCCACCTTCTTGTGACCTCTATAATCATTGCAGCAAAATTTCTGACCTGTTACACCTTGTACAATTCCAGGGCTACTTAGTCTTGCGAGTCCAGTTTTGATATTACACTGGTAACTAAAGAACTGTATTCATAATGTAAATAGGGTGGCAATGGCGGTGCCCAACTATATCTACCAGTTGCCCATAGCAACCACCATATTGCGAGGGAAGGGGTATGTTGGATTGTGGTTTCACCGGGAAAATGACTTACCCCAACTGTTCTGGGATTTATGAGGCTTTTTAAATCAGTCCTTTCCCCCCGACTTTCTGCAATACATAAAGGCCTTGTGGGCCTGGGACCCACAGCTTCAGACCCATACCCCCTCACAAAAGGGGTCCTCCTCTTGCCCCCCCCCTCTCTAACCCGACTGTTTTCAGTGGCTTTTCCCCCACTTTTTGCTCAGGCCTCCTCCAAAATTCTCCCGCTGCTCCCCAATCGTGCCCTTTCCCCCGGAAACGGAATGACTCTAAATGAGGAACTTTTCCCCGGGCCCTTTTCCCCAAAAATTCCCGCTTAAAAACATGTCTCTATTTACTAGTCTCTCCAAATAATAGCCCGGCCCGACGCAATTGGGCAAGCCGGGCATTTGCCAGAGGGGCCCCGTTTGCTCAACCCCAGGGGCTGGCTTGCTTATAATTTAAATTCCCCCTGCACTTTCCCGTGAAAACGCCGCCCCCCTCTCACACCTGGGCCCCTGGGCAGGGGCTGTCAGTGGGCTCTGTTTTGTCACTCCTTTTACTAACAATGAAGCCAGCTTTCCCCGCTATGCAGGCCCCCCCCCCTCCCTCCCACACAGCCCATGCTGCCAGGAGCGCAGGGGGCCCAAAATTAGGGTGCCCCGGAGCGCAGGGGGCCCAAAATTTGGCTTCAGTAGGAAGAAACCCCGGAAACCCGCAGGGAAAAGGGGGCCCCTCACCCCGGACCAGAGTGACCATCCTGAAAAGAAAAAGCTCAGCAGCCTCTCAGCCTGATGGCAGGCAGCACACAAGAGGACAAACCCGGGCACACTGCACAGCCAGTGTTGCCCCTTCAAGGAGGGTTTATAGAGGGAAACGGGCCATTGGTTTTCTGGTAAAGGAATGCCATTACCCTTTTGTGTTGTTGTCCCCCCCCTCCCACTTCAGTGGTTTGCTCCCCCTTTTTTTCCTCTCCTCTTGATCCCTCCCCCCCTTTAATTTTCTGTGCCTCCCCTTTTTTTTGGTTTTCTCCTCTCCATTTCATGTCTTGTGCACACCCCCTTTTTAGGTGCCCCCCCCCATTAAAGCGGTTTTGCCCCGATATAATGTAGACGTGGGGTTTCCCCAAAATGGGTATTTAAACCCCTTTTCTAAATAAATGTGATTACAAATAATTTCAGTCTGAGAGGGGCCCACAGCCTTTCCCTTACATGCCCTTGGTTTTCAAAATTTGTAAATTTTTAAAACGGGCCCACAAGAGCTGCGGGGCCGGGGTGCCGCAGAGAAAAGCTTCTTATCTATGAGAAAGACTCAGAAGTTTTCAAGGCACCGGGGACAATATGTTTTTTTTTGTAACAAATAAAATAGTTGAGTGTATTAGATCCCTGCTTTATCTGATGACAGAGAACATGAAAGAAGCTTTCAAGCTGTGAGGAGAAAAACTGTTGTCTTTTGTATACAGAATCCACAAGTTGTAGTTTATTTCAGTGAACATGTCACAGGATCCCTCATGCAGCTTTCTGCTCTGGCTGTGTGCGTCTCTCTCTCTTTCAGCTCCGTGATTTCTTTACATTAGCTTCTTAGCAGATAAGGCTCCTCCTGGCAAAACCCCTTTAATGTCTCTGTGCTTCCCTCCATCCCTTCAGGTACCCCCTCCATCTATGTCTATGTGCTTCCATCCATCCCTACAGGTGCCCCCTCCATTCATGTCTCTGTGCACCCCCCCCCCCTCCTTCAGGTGCTCTCCCTCACATATACTTCTCCCCTTCAAGCGTTCCCTTCTCCCCTTCCCCCATCATGTTTGTGATTCATTTTTAATAAAATGAAGAGTTGGCGGCTGCACAGTGTTTGTGCAGCTGTGCAAGTGATCACTGCATGCAAGGCGCTCAATCAGCGCTGTATACAGATCAAGTGTGTGCTGGGTCTTGGGGTGTGTGCGCAGCAATACGTCGGGTGCTTTAGAAGTATGTGTTGGCCAACGTGTACTTCTAAAGCGCTGACTGCTGGCCCCCATTGACTTTCACTCTCCCTGAGGCATAAACCCTGGGAAGCAGTGACTTGTCAATTGTTTTCCCCGCCACGTAATGTACGTCGGGAAAAACGTCAGGTATTCATAGCTCTCAATGAAAGCTATGAATTATCGTAATTGCAGGCGCATTTTGGGCATATTGCAGGGCAGCGTACAGTGTGTTGGGGAATAAAATCATAGCGCTCAATGAAAGAATAAGTGCTATGATTTTACCATATTATAATGCCAAGACTTTGGCAGCGGTGTTTGTATGGAGCATGTTTGTTTATATATATTATACATATATATATATTATGTATATATATATATATATGGCTGGCTGAGGGGCATTTTGAAAGTTTTGCATTTCTGGTGCGATAACAAATCTTTGTGTTGTGCCGTTCCTCTGTTATTCCTCTTAGATATGGATAAATAAGGCCGGGCCGACACCTTTTTAAGATGAAGCTCAGCCCCCATTTGCTTTGAAAGGTCTCCTGACGTATTCTGCCTGGCATCACAACACAGCCATAGCAAACACCACAAATGTCATCTCTTTTGGACTTTGTTTCTATGTTATGTCAGTCTATGCTTCATGTGCTGGGGGTCGACCAATCTTCTGTGTCCAGCACATAAAGTCTATACTAATGTGAACTAGAGCAAATGTAACCTAAAATGACCGGAATGATTTTAGCTATTGAGCTACAGCTGCAGTACAAAGCCGTGCACTGAGTTACATGCGGTGGTCACTCAGGAGTTTCAACAAGTCATTAGTGGTGCAGAAGGTCTCAGTGTAGAACCAGGGTAAAGGTGCTTTCACACGGTGCGTTTTTGGTGCGTTTTTCATGCGTTTTTTGGATATATTTTTTGTGCAGAAAGACACAGCAATTAATGATATACATTGTTGCACAAAAAACGCATCCAGAAAAATGCATCAAAAACGCACCGTGTGAAAGCATCCTAAGGGGACCTCACGCAGCTGATTTTGATGCGGTTTCTGGGGCGGATTCAGCGCCGAATCTTCCTTAGAAACAGCGTGTAATCCGTCTTACATTGTTTCCTATGGTAAATGGGCATCGCTGATTTTCCTCAGTGCTACCTTCTTTTCAGCAATGGTACAGAATTGACATGCCAATACTTGAGGTGGATTCTGAGACCTCACATTGTGTAGGAGGCTGGAAATCTGGCTCTGAAAATCAGCATCAAATCCTTGTCTTACAGGCACAAATTATCCGTCCAATTCATCATGTGAACATGCCCTGAGGATAGCTAGTGTGGCAAAAGTGATGCGGGCGCTGCAGCTTTGGTTTTTACATTTAAAGGGGTTTTGCCACGAAGTAAAATTGACGTGGGAAGTTTGAAAATTAAATAATAAACAATTTTCACCATTCATCATTATTTAAAAAATTCTGCCCGTTTTTGTTTTAGCTTGCTCCTTTATGATCCATTGTTTACAGCTCATCTCCAGGGGATACGACCAGGGCTGAGAGCTCCTCAGTCCTGGTCGCACATGCTCCCCGCTCCCCACCCCTCTTCTCAGGCAGCTACTGAGTGTTCAACCCCAGGTGCTGTCACTCTACTCCTGTCCTTTGGACTAGTTAGTAATAAGTCAAACAGTGTAAATAAAAAAAAAAGAAACCTTAATGAGGTCTGTGCATTGATAAATAGGAAAAAAAAGCCACAAGTTAAGTTCCTGGAGGGATTTGAACCGAGGACCCTTGTGCTGTAAAGCAAAAATGTTACCTCTGAGCTACAATGTAGCTACTTACAATCCTATACATAAACAGACCTTTCTTTGACTAGAGAGAGGAAAGGCCCGGTGATGTCATCCTGCTGGGTCACATGATATGCAATTCAAATAAATCACACACGCCCCCTTCTGAGCACACAGAGCTGAAGCGCTAGATGCAGGAGGTATGAAATAAGATCGTGGCAAAACCCCTTTAACAGTTTTCTGAGGAAAACTGGTGTTTACCAGCAAATTTGTGCAGCCATTTATCAGTCAATAAACAGTAAGATCAATGATAACTTGTTTCGCTGGTATGCTAAACGGGTTCCACAGCCGGGGTTCTCCAAGCCCCACAATCAATACTTTATAAAGAGATATTGGACCCAGGTAAAATTTCAACACTTTAATGAAGCACTTTTAAAATTGACATCCACTTTCAGGCATTCAACCGTGATATACAGCATGACAATAAATGGACGAATGGTAATAGCATATACTCAGCGTTAGGTTGCGACCTCCCGGTCGTTCAAAAAATTCAAGGCAAAAGTCCATGCATCGATCTGGGAGACGCCAGGGCCCAGAGCAGAGATGGCGCAATGATGGTAGCTAGCGCGCACTCGGACGTGCAACATTTCGTCAACCTATCTTGACGTGCGGGTCAAGAAAGCTGGTAACACAGTTAGTACATCACTATATAAAAAGCAGACTGATCGAAATAATGTCTTGCATCACAATAGCCAACATGCCCCCCAGACATTTAGGGGGGATCGCCAAATCACAGTTTATAAGGGCTCGGCGAATATGCTCAAGTGACGCCGAGTACCTAGCCACTTTGGAGAAGTTGATATGCCGATTTAAAAAATAGAGGCTACGATGAAACAGAGCTTAGGAAGATGGGAATGGATGTTTCAATGATCCCTAGAGAGAACCTCCTCAAACCTAGCAACAACAAAAACAAAAAGGTGAGGCAAGACCAGCAATTCACTTACATATCTGCCTATGATAAACATGCAGGGCTTATCAAACAGGCAATATCCAAATATTGGGGGATATTGCGTAGCGACACGAAGGTGGGGCACCTTTTTAAGGAAGCACCCCGATGGGTGTACCGAAAAGGTAGGACCCTAGGTCAACAACTAATTTCAGCGGACCTTAAACAACTAGCTAGTAAGAAAAAACAGAAACTATTAAGCTCTACAAGATCAGGGACCTTTGCGTGCTTGAAATGTACCAATTGTTCATTGATTCTCAAAGGAGACTCTATAAACCACCCCTCTAAAGGCCATAAAGTAAAAATCAAAGGTTTTCATACATGTGAAAGTGAGGGGGTTATATATATATGTTAAAGTGCCCCTGTGGGCGAGTATATGTGGGGCAGACATCGAGATGTATTAGAGTCAGAATCAATGAACATAAGTCGGCCATTAGAAGCTATAGAAAAAAACTGAACAACCCTAGTGATGAGCTTAGTGTATCTAAAGATGTCGATCCCCCCAAAAAAACTTTTGGGGAAACGACCGTGGCTAAACACTTCGCGGAAGCACGGCATGACTTATGCGAATTGCGCTGGTGCGTTTTAGAAAAAGTTTTATGTAATGATAACGCATCCCTGACTAATAAATTACTTAAACGTGAGGCTTACTGGATCACGGAGCTAGAGTCATTATCTCCGAGGGGCCTCAATGAGAGCCTCAATTTGCGAGTCTTCCTTTGAATTGGGTTACGTAACAGCATGAGATGGTTTCCCACTGTTTTGCCTGCAGTTATGTCTTACTAATGATTTATTTTTCGTGTATTCTTTGTGTGTTTTTTTTTTTTTTTTGTGTTTTTTTTTTTTTTTTGTGTGGGTTTTTTAATGATGTTTGAATGTAGGAGTAAACGCCCTCTTACCGATTTAAGGAGTGGCTGTATACTGATATGCTCGTGCCTGAGGAAGGGGAAGGGTTTGCCCCGAAACGTTGCACGTCCGAGTGCGCGCTAGCTACCATCATTGCGCCATCTCTGCTCTGGGCCCTGGCGTCTCCCAGATCGATGCATGGACTTTTGCCTTGAATTTTTTGAACGACCGGGAGGTCGCAACCTAACGCTGAGTATATGCTATTACCATTCGTCCATTTATTGTCATGCTGTATATCACGGTTGAATGCCTGAAAGTGGATGTCAATTTTAAAAGTGCTTCATTAAAGTGTTGAAATTTTACCTGGGTCCAATATCTCTTTATGCAGCCATTTATCAGTCAATTCAAAATTGTTGTATACTACCATAAAACTCCTTTGTAATAGGATGTGATCCTAACAGACTGATATCATCAGCGATGACTGGACACTGTTACTGTGTAAGAACATAGGCTTTTAACAAGGGGAGAGGTAACATCATTCATTTCCAGGTGGAATAACAGAGGAATAGCACAATATTGAATTTAATAAGAGAAGATTTTTGAGAATTTCATGGGGGAAAAATAGCATTTTCTAAAAGAGTCAGAAGGTGTCACAGGTTCTCTTCAATTGTTATGTATTTTGGCCGCGAATACAGTTTTCTAGTTTCTTGCATAGTCTGCAGGGTGATGATACTCTATAGACAAGCAATGTAGAAGTAGTATTTAACTACTATGTGGTGTGGTCACTACATGCTGCTATTATTGATTATGTTGGTGCATAGTGGTAGCCTACATTTGTCTTGGCTAAAAGAGCAAGTGTGCCCCCAGTCCTTAAACATGTGATAAGGTGTTTAATTTATAAACTATCTTATGCTTGTTTCTTATGTAATATTAGTGGGTTTTACATACTTAAATGGTGTGATAAAGTAAAGCAGAATCCATCACGACACATTGTTCTGCAATGGGGGCGGTTTTTCATGAGGGCTGGTGAGGTTTGTTTGCCAGGGCTGATTTTTGGTCCCAGTCCGGCCCTGACAATAGCCATAAGTATCTGCATCCCCTCATGACAGCTACAACTGTCCTCCTCTCCCACTCTATTCAGTGCCTCTCACTGACTTCTCACACTGAACTCTGCAGCTTCCCCTTCGCTGACAAGCGGACCCCCTTCTCTCTCAGCCCAGCTAATCCCCTCAAGCTTCCTGATTGGCCGACGAGCTTTCCCTCTCTCACTGTACTCACAGGCCCAAACTGCCTGCCTACAACTGAACCATTAACTATTCCTCTGCCAAAGTCAGGCCACCTCTCCCCCTGGTTTCCCATGGCAACCTACTGTGCTACACCAACCTAACACAAGTATCAGTCCAACCCCTTACAATAAGACAACTTTAATTGGTCTCCCATGATCAGCGAGGATAATTGCTCTGAAATAGCAAGCAACAATCTGCAATACAACAATTTTAGGCAGGATTCATTCTACACACAAACCCCATTTGGGAATTTTTAGTTAATAAACAGGAGTTGCCATATAGGATCCACATCTATTTGCCAGAGAGAAGAATGACTATAAAGAGCGTCTCTCACTCTGGAGGACCTAGTATGTCCATACATCACAAGGACAGCCCATTGATTTCAGGGTAATGCTTAATTTTACCTGTGGTGGTTTTGCAGGGCAATTGAACACTTCTCTACAGATCATATCTGATTACTTAAATGGGTTCACCTGGACTATCTTTTTATGCTAACGATCACAACTGTATTATTGTAAACTTTGTAATTCATACTTATTAAAATATATTTGCCTGTCCTGCTGTACAAAACCGGGCAAAGAGCCCTGTCTTCCCCTCTCTTCTATCCCCTGCAAACCACCTGATGTTCATTGATCACATGGCCTTAGTGAACAGTTGTCATCACTCAGTGATTATGCTTTGAAGCCAGACTCAGCTCAGGAACACTCCCCTTTAATGGGTGTGACCTGAGGAGATAACGATCTGGCTGCATTATCTCTTGCCAGCCTATAGTTTAAATGTGAATAGAAGTAATTGGATTAAAGTAATTACAGGGGAGGGGGAGCTGTTTGAGTTCTGCTGGCAGAACTTATTAATGGGAGCAGAGGACAGCAATTCAGAACTCTGGGGTTGTGTACTGCTGTCATGAAAATGATGACTGCAGCTCTGTACAGTTTACACAGTGACTTATGAGTCCTAACTATTATCATTATCATGACTGTGTGTACAAAGCTGGAGGGATTACACATTGAAGTCAAAACAATATCTAGCAGTGATTACTGTGGTGGGAAGTCCTAGATTGCAGTGCAGTCTGGGAGTTGTACTGTGGGAAAGAGATGCTGGAGGCAAAAGAAAAGAAACACATGAAAGTAGTGGAATATTCTTACTTTTCAATATTTTTACTTTTCAATATGTTTATAACTCCTGGACAACCCCTTTAAGCAGGACTGTGATCAACTTTTCATCAGAGGATCCGTCTAACAAAAAGTTCAAAGTGGATATTCTTTCAACATAGAGGTTTTTTCTTAGCCTGCCAGCACCCCATGCTCTGCCTCAAGCATGCCAAACACCTGAAGTTACTTATATCATCCCTACCCCTCTTACCATGGGGTCGCATTTTCAAAAATGCTATTTCTCTGCTGCCCACTCCTTTTTTTTCTTCTACAACATCATTGTATATTAGTAGAAGGAAGCAGTGTCTCATCCTAGTGTAAGGCTACACCGGCCTTACTTAAAGATTTCTTAACATGAACGACAGCACTGGTCGCTCGCAACTAGCCGCAAGCCAACTGTGCATGAGAATGAGGAAGGCAGCACTTGCAGCCGTCCTCTTCCTCCATTTCTATGGCAGTTCCGAATATAGCCGTGCAATAACTAAAACAGAGGTGAAGCAACAAAACATAAGGACAAGGGGTACAACAATCTTTCATTTTACAAGACAAAGTAGATGCAAGTGATGAATATGGGGGAACCCCCAGACTGGACATCCCAGACATGTTCCTACATTACTCCACCATTATTCTCCCCCCTGTGATCAGGAGCAGAACTGGATCAGGAGCTGAACTGGTAGGTGTAGAGGGCTGCACCTTTCTCAGATTTCATCCTTCGGGCACCATTTTCTTAACCCCTTAACGACCGCCCACTGACTTTTGGCGTCAGCTGGTGCGGGTCGTTCGTCTACAGCGACGTCTTTTGGCGTCACTGTAGACTTCGGGGTTTGCGGCGCCTTGCGCCGCAACTGCGCTGGGATTGGGGCTGTACTACATAGCCCTGATCCCAGAGCATGTCCTGCGAGCATCGGGGTGCGGAGGAAACCTCCGTAACCTGATGCTTTAACCCTTTGATTGCGGCGGTGCGTTACCGCACCGCAATCAAAGGGTTCCCCTGCTCTGTCGGGTGATCAGAACACCCGGTGACCCGACAGAGCCCAGGGAACGACTGCACAGTCAGCCCTGGGGACCTAGAGTGGCCCCAGAGCTGTCTGTGTAACAAGCCAGTGATCAGGCCAGCCTGTGTGCTGTCCTGAACACTGCCTGTGTCAGACTGACACAGATTATAATGTATTAGTATATATGAATATGCCAATACATTACTAAGTGTAAAATAAAAATAAAAAAAAAATGTAAAACAGTTCTCCCTTCATGGGAATTTTAAAAAAAAGTAAAAAAAAAAAACAAAACATAAAACGTGTAAAAAAAGAATAAAAAAAAGAAATAATAAAATAAAAATAAATATTTAATAAAAAATAATTGTGCATAAATTACACACAAAAAAACCTACACATATTAGGTATCCACACGACTGTAATAACCTGTAGAATTAATCTAACAAGTTATTACATGTGAAATATGAACGGTGTAAAAAAAATGTAAAAAAACAAAAAAATGTAAAAAAAAATGTAAAGAAAGATTCTGCAATTATTTATAAGTAAACTTAAACTATTCCCCCATAAAGTACAACTTGTCTCAAATAAAAAGAGACCTCATCCAACCGCGTCATTGAAAAAATAAAAAAGTTACAACTGTTGAAACGCAAAGAGGCAAAAACTAAAAAAAACGTTTTGGTCATTTACTACTTTTCAGGCCTGGGAGTTAAGGGGTTAAAGGGTAGGACTCCTATAAATCACAGGGATAACACCCTACTTACCTTCTTGGGTATTAAAACATAAATCATCCTCAGTTGAGTAGATTTTCCATCTGTTCCAGTCTCCCGCTTTGGAGAAGAGCACCATTTTGTTCTTATCTCTGTAGGTCATGTACAGATCTGCTTTTGCGATTCCAAACAAAGTCTCATTCTTACATTCCCATTTTTGGAGGTTGCTGTCAACCTCACAGTCACGCAGCGTCACCGCTGACCATTCCGCTGCAGATAATACGGACAAGCATTGCGATGTCCTTACATTTATAAGCTGTTCCTTAGAAATCCATTGAAATTTCTGCATAATAGAATTTTCATTACACTCAGCCATGACGAGCACAGAAGTCTCTGCTTGTAGACATTGCTTGTTGGATTCATTGTAGAGTAAAATTGTTTTGGCACCTGAAAAAAAGAAGATATTTATTAATAAGTTCTGCTGTAAAATATTGCTAAACTTGAATTACTTGCTAAATTTCACAACAAAGAGGTTTTTTCAGCATACTGTTTTACAGAGCCACAGCTGGCTTCAGATTCACACTTCCTGTTTAGGATATGGGTGGTTCTACAGCAGGGATTGATATGTCAGCTCTGCTATTCCTAGCTGGGGCTGGTAGAGGTACATAAATGCAGGAAGTTTGTAAACAGCAGTGCACGAAGCTCAAGGGCTCTAAATCTTGTCAGTAAGTAATGTAAACAAGCTCTGTCTTCAGGATAAGAAACACAGCAGGAAGTGACATCACCATCTAGAGCGCTACTAGAGTCTATAAGAGCAGAAAGAGGTGGCCGGTAACCAAGGGAAGCTTGTGTATGAAAGCAGGAGATATGATCTCCTTTAACTCCGAAGAGAAGCAAAATCAGAACAGCAATGTATATGGTAATAGTCTTTATATACCTGTGCCTACATGTTTACAGCTAATCAAAAAATTGGGAATACTCCTTTCATAATTTTATGCAACTAAATTAGGTACTAATACACATAGACATAAATAGTATGTTACAAGGTCAGATGGAGGCCCCTAGATTTCCTGAGTAAACATTTTTGTAAGGAGAAATAGGGAGTATACTGTAGATGAACCCAGCTCCCAAGGGATCTAAACCCATATTCACGGAGTATATAAAATTTTTGTATTTTGCTTTTAAATCTTCATATATTGGCTTGATTTTTGCGGGACAAGATGTACGTTTTAACGATACATTTACCATACCATATAATGTACTGGGAAACCAGAAAAAAATGTGTGTGTTAGAACATAAAAAAAGCACAATTGTGTCATTTTTATCAAGCTGATTGTGCAGCATAAATAAAGTTATCATTATTCTGCAGTTCAGTACAATTCAGGTGATAGTAATGAGAGTTATGTTTTACTACTTTTAAAAAAAAACTTTCTTTGTAGCATTTTCTGAGACCAAAACATTTTTATTTTTCCATCTTTGAACAAAGGAAGGATCCATTTTTTGTTGGACGTAATGTATTTTTTTGCTACATGTGCGACTTTTTAACCATTTTTTAATGATTTTTTTGGGGGGAGGCAAAGACATAAAAAACAATTTTGGCAGTGAATTTTTTTTCTACAGCATTTATCTGTGCGGGAAAAATAATGCTATATTTTAATAGATCAGATTTTCATGGAAGTGGCGCTACCAATTATGTTGAATTTTTTACTACTTTTTTATCTGCAAAATGAAAAAAGGTAGTGTTTAGAACCATTTATATTTTTCTTTTTTTAGATTTCTGAAAAACTTTTTTTTCCTATACTTTAAAGGGGTTGTTGTCTCACCAAGCTGTTTCAAAGCCAAAATCATATTCAAATTCACACATACTGTCTCTTTCTGGTCAGGCTTTGGCTGCTTCTATGGCAGTAATTAGCAAATAAGTTCCACATTCACAGCTTTTCTAAAAGCACTGACATGAGAGCAGGAGATGTTATCTATAAGTGCAGAGCTCGAAGTAAACAAAGAATGAAGACTAATTACTTGTTTGAGATAACACACTGTTCTCAAGCTGCCGGCAGCCCAACATATCTTCATCCTTGCTATCAGATAAGACAGAACAGAGGGAGGAGTGGAGAGCAGGATGGTAACCAGATAAACCTGTGTGCACTCAGAGCTGATAAAGCCAAAAAAAGAACAATATAATTGGAAGATACTAGTTCCTATATGTTTACAGTTAGTCTTTGTAGTGAGACAACCCCTTCAAATCCCCTCAGGGTACTTGACCACTAGGTGATGATAATGTTTGCACACTATTCTGCAATAGTAATATATTGCAGAATAGTCTACAAAAATGGCTTTCCTCTTACACCCTGCCATGATAGCATTTACGGTGGCATCTAAGTGATTAAACAGACAGAATTGAAGTTACCTCCTATTGTGGCAGGTGTCGGCTGTAAATAACAGACATTACCTGCCGTTGCATGCCATACCTGCTGAGCGAGTGAACCTGTGTCAAATTCCTTTACCAACCACCTGACATATAGTTATGTCATGCAGTGGGTAGGGGTTAAGGAAAGTGTACTGTTGCCAATGCCATGATGTGCTACATATAATATTGCATTACAAGAAAAAACAAATTAGTCAGCACATCCAAACACTAATAAAACAAAAACACTGGTGCATGCTGAAGCGGCTGAAAAGGCAAACACAGCAAAGAACAGCAGTATTCAGAAGGTTACGATTAAGGGTCAGTTGGACCTGAAACGTGTCAACATTGTCCATGTTTTGTGTCTAGTTTTGGTTGTTTTTTTAACCTTTTTTATATGGGATAAATAAAAGTCATTATTTTTTATACTATTTGGAGTGCCAGAGGAATCTGTTTTTCCTATTGAAGTCAGTATTCAGAAGGTGCCAAACGCAGATAAATGCAAACATTGAATTTATGGAATGACATTACTGTTATCTTTACGTATAAAGTTGAGGTTTTTGGCGCACATTTTGATCAAATTGACTATCACTTCAAAGTAACTCCTGCAGATGGGACCTAACAATGTTGTATTGTATTTATATGGTACCATGATCATTCACTAATCTGTGAAAATATTGGATACTCATGATCTACGGACTCTCAGGCTGCACTGCATTAAAAACAGGCATAATTCGGTCCTACAAATTACAGTAGGCACTCAGGAGTACTAAGGAATACTCCTGGAAATCATTGTCTTTGAACACAGTTAGCTGTGCAATCCACAATTGCAAATAAACCATATATCAACACAATCCAGAAATGCCACCATCTTCTCTGGACCAAAGGTCATTTAAAATGGGAAAAAAATGTTCTATGGTCAGATGAATCAAAATGTAAACTTCTTTATGGAGACCATGAATGCTCTATTCTTCAGGGTCACGAAGAGACCATTCAGCTTGTTAACAGTACACAGTTCAAAAGCCTGCATCTCTGGGCGTATGAGTTGCGTTAGTGTCTATGGTTTGGGCAGTTTACACATCTTGAAAGACACTCAATTCTGAGCAGTATATAACTGTTTTAGAACAACATATGCTCAAATCCAGACTTCTCTGTCAGTGAAGACCTTGTGTATTTCAGCAAGACAATGTTAAACCACATTCTGCATCCATCACAACAGCATAACTTCACAGAAGTAGCAGCCAGATGCTGAACTGCCCCGCCTGCAGTCCAGACCCGTCACCAACAGAAAACATTTGGCAATAAAAATATATGACAAAGAAGACTCAGGACTGTGAAGCACCGAAAATCCTACATGAGACAAGAACGGGACAACATTTGCAAACCGTTTATGGTTAAAACTGTTGATGATGTAGATATGGTGGAAATGTTGTAAAATGTGTCGCTGCCAGCAATTTAGAAATTAGTTACTTTTTTTAAATAAAATGGAAAAATGTCACATTCTGATCTGTGTCCTATGTTCTATTATGAATAAAATATGGTTAGAAGAGGTTTCAAATCATTGCATTCTTGTTTTCTTTACATTTTACACAGTGTCAGAACTTTTTTGGAATTGGGGCTGTAATCTTTCAGGAGTCATCTGTGGTATTTACTAGTATACTGTGAAGACGGTTATTACATAATGTGTAGAGTTGGTATTTAATGTTATGTCAGCATGATTTAATCACTGTAAAATGGTATTGTGTCTCACTGCTGCCATACTGTATATGATTTTTTGCATTTTTCAATTTAGGAAACAAGTGTTAGATATTTTAACATAATTATATGGACTATGTACATCAGGGGTGCACAACATGCAGCTCTTGGTCCACGTGCAGCTCTCAGTGGCCCTCCATGTGGCCCCTAGCCATCAGGAAACAAATATGCTCTGTCTCTGTCCCCATACTTCTTCAGAAAGTGATATCATCTTTTGACACCTGCATTCAACTGATGGCACTGTTATGGTGGGCATAGTAAGGGCTTGTCCTCACGGCATCGGTTATTTGCTGGTGTTTCCGATGGCTTGCAGTTTTACAAACCGTCTGAAAATCGACAGGCAACACTCCCCCATAGACTTCAATGGAAAATCCGTGCAGCAGTCCCCACTGCACGAACTTTTTTTACACTGCCAGAGGTCTGAAAAACTTACAACATGTCCATTCTTCTGCCCGGTTTTTGGGGCGGAACATGAAATTGTGGGTGCGAAGGTGGACGGCTTGAATCTGCAAACCGCGGACAAAAGCTGTCCCCTATGTGCCAAAAAAAGACCAATTACTGACCAGTATTTGGTCTTTTTGTAATAAGATAAATGCCACTATAGAAACCTTAATACCTTCGCTTTGGCACAGTATAAGGGCCTCCAATCCTATATCCAACAGTCCAATACAGCAATGTGCCAATATTGTAAAAATATATTTTTATTTCTAAAAGGATAAAACTTCTTTTTAAGCAACATCCATATCGTCAAAAGCAGAAGGTACACATGCTCCAAAATTATGAGCTACATACGTTTACAGGAACGGCAGTCCTTTACATACTCCGACTGGAGCTTCCTTGCATGCTTGAGAAAAGGGAGGAGATCTCCTCAAAACGTCGCTGCTCTGTTGCGGAATGCCCGGTCTCCTGGCGTCTCCACAAGGAAGCTCCGGTCGGAGTATGTAAAGGACTGCCGTTCCTGTAAACGTATGTAGCTCATAATTTTGGAGCATGTGTACCTTCTGCTTTTGACGATATGGATGTTGCTTAAAAAGAAGTTTTATCCTTTTTGAAATAAAAATATATTTTTACAATATTGGCACGTTGAAAACGCACCCTAAGGCTGGCACTCAATAGTTGGCACTGCATTTTTGGCACTATTATGGTGGGCACTGTACAGCTGACACTGTAATGGTGGGCACTATATAGCTGCTCTGTTATAGTGGGTACTGTATGGCTGGCACTGTTATTGTGAGCATTGTATGGTTAGCACTATATGGCTTTATAAGCTAAATGAGCAATCCAGGAAAACTGTTTCTATATTATCTCTGGATTTCTTCCTCAGAGAAGAATATTTTTATGACACAATCATGTCAGATCCTTAATATATATCATAAAAATGTCTAATAGAGAGGAGGAAATGGTGGAGAGGAGGCCATATATATGTGCTGTGCTCTCTAGTTATAGTTGTAAAGCAGCCACTTCTGTATCCCCCAAAACTATAATAATCTTTATTTATATAGCGCCAACATATTCCACAGTACTGTACAATATAGAGGATATTAGTACAGACAATACCAAACATTACACATTAAAAAGCTACTTACAGATGAGACACAAGGTGTGAGGGCCCTGCTTGCAAGAGCTTACAAACTATGGTTGAGACGAGGAGTGAGAAGTGCTTGGTTTACATATTCGTCCGGCCATGTTCCATAAATAAGGGGTGGCTTACACAAAAAATGGATGAACCTGCCACCCTGACATTACATCTATATACAGATAAGTGCTTGTGAGTGCCTAAGTGCAGGGAATGACAGAAGTGTGCGTGACAGAATTTGATGGGTTAGCCATTAGGAATCTTGGTAGACCTGCCTAAGGAGATGTATTCTCAGGGCGCTCTTAAAACTATGAGGGTTATGAGTTTGCCTGATCATATGGGGTAACATGTTCCAGAGGACTGATACAGTATGTGAAAAATCTTGGGGATGAGCATAGGAGGTTTAGATGACTGAGGCGTGTAATCTCAGATCATCAGCAGAGAGGAGAGACCGGATGGGGTGGTAAACGGAGATGAGGGAGGAGATGTAGAGGGGTGCAGCACTGTGGAGAGCTTTATGGGTGAGAGTGATGAGTTTCTGTTATATTTTGTACTGAATGGGCAACCAGTGCAGTGACTGACACAGGGTAGAGGCATCAGTATAGCGGCTGGTAAGAAAGACAAGCCTGCCTGCTGCATTCAGGACAGATTGGAGAGGGGAGAGTTTACAGACAGGGAGACCGATAAGCAAGGAGTTACAGTAGTCAAGACAAGAAATAATAATAACAATAATGAGAGTTTGAGTTGGTTCAACAGTAAGAAGAGGACGGATTCTGGATATCCAAAAAAATCACAGATGGGTCAGCACTGAAGTCCTTTCAATAAACTCCAAAGAGACAAAAAATGCACCAGACCGTCCTAAAGTGAGGCAGCCCCAACCTCACATACAAAACTCCACCGCAGAAAAATCCAATGGACGTCAGCATAAGTTTGCTCTTTTATTGTGAAGTCAGCAGTACAAAAAGTGCAACGTTTCGGCTCAAAAGAAACACAGAGCCTTTTTCAAGCATAGTGATACAAATAAAGTTATGACCATATATAGGTTTAGAGTAACACCACCCACTTTGAAGCCAACCTGTCAGGCTTCGTGAATAATTTTTTATGTAAATCACATACATAACCCCAAACATTACTGTGCCTAAACAATAAATAATAAAAACAGTTTCCAATATTCACAGAGAAGATTACAAAGAAATTTACCTAGAAAGCCGGACGATCCGTCACGCCATACCTGGCGTCTCAGTTGTTACACTGCGCATGACAACCAGTCCTGCGCATATCACTCGTAAGCACCTCGTCCATTGCTCTACTGCGCATGACTGTGTGGGCACGCACTTCACAACATAATCTAGACTCAACGTCGTCAGTGCGCACGCTCAATGCCCAAACAGCCCGCCAGCACACAAGTGTAGCAGCGATACATTCAAGACAACAGAGGCATGGTAAAGCAGTCATATTATCGCTTTCAAGGGAATAAGGCTAAACTCTTTATATTATTTAGGATAGTAGGGCACCAGGGATCTCAATGCTAATATCCATCATCACCACCAAGGATCGATATCATAAAAATGACACCAGTCCCTGGATATGATGGCACTGTCACCACCAAGCCACACAAATGTGTGACATGGGGAAACGTGCGGGATAATCAATGGCAACAATGTCCCTAACCCAAATTAACCAGACTAATCTAATCTGGACTATCCATAAGCCTTAGAATTATCGAGCACAAAATATATGTACACATGGGCAGCGCAATAGTAGAACACATATGAGAGATGCGAAATCATCCCATCCGGACAAATCTTCGAATTTTATCCTATGGAAACAAAGTATAAAATAATAATCGTGTATTCAAGTGAACTGGTGTGTTAAAAAATTAAAAACAATACAAGTATCATAAACATCAATATACAAAGGGCATTATATCATGTTGGTATTGAACTCAATGTTGAGTCCATTCGGATATAATGAATTCAGTTCAAAAATCCATTTGAGTTCCTTTCTTAACAAAACCTTTTCACGATCACCTCCCCTTCTCATAACAGGAACGTGATCAATCACCCTAAATTTAAATTGTGAAATCGAATGATTACATTCATTAAAATGACGTGCCACGGGTAAATCCATCATTTTTCTACGGATGGTACTTTTGTGTTTATTCATCCGCTCCCTAACCTCCATGGTAGTTTCCCCAACATAGATCTTACTACAAGGATTCTGGATATGTTCTTGAGGTGCAGGTGACAGGAGTGGGCAAGAGATTGGATATAGGGGTTAGCGACAGATCAGAACCCAGTATAACCCAAAGATAGAAGACCTGCTCCCTAGGAGTTATGGTGGTACCACATACCAAAACAGAAATAGCAGAGGGAGGTTGGTTAGTAAATGGTGGGATGACAAGAATGTTGGTTTTAGTAAGATTTAGTTTGAGATAGAGAGAGGACATGATTAAAATAGGCACCTCATCTCTTCTTTCTGGAGTAGAGAGCAGAGCGCCACTCCCCCATTCTGATCTCAGTCAGTCCTTAAAGTGGAACCAAGTCCTCTCAGCCATTTTGGGTATTTACACCGAGGTGCCATGAAAGTGTGAGATGAGGATTATCCCTCTAAGGCCGTGTTCACACGGCTTATTTCACCGCGGATTGGCGCCGTACTCCGCACCGGATTTGCGCTGCAGTACGGCACCAATCCGTCGGGAGTAATTACGGTAATCCACCGTTCTCATAGAGAGTGGTGGATTCCGTCGCCGTGGATAATGGCAGTCTATGGGGCCGGCGGGCCACGCCCCCGCACCGCCCCTTATTCAAACCGGAATTGCGAGCGCAATCCAGCTCGCAAATCCGGCGTGAATAAGCCGTGTGAACGGGGCCTAAGATTTAATGCAGGCCTTGCGAGATGTACAATATGATAGTGTGGCCCTTTGTGCACCCCTGATTTACATGCAGTTATTCAATATGGATAGCCACCAATTAGGAAGCGGACAATAGACAAGTCAGGACAAGATGAGACAAGGTAATATACAAAAGGAAAGGATGGAGGAAAAAACAAAGGTGGAAATACAAATAGGAACAGAATGATTAAAGTGTAAACGAGACCAGCCATTTTCGGAAATCCCCAGACTGCTTATATAGTATACCTGGCTGCCATCAGTTGAGGAAGAGAGAAATTTTGTCAGTAGCTGTTGCTGTAAGTTCTCCCATTCTCATGCTGTATGTCATGATATATCATTTTAAAAATTCATGCCTGTTGGAAAACACGCATTTAGTGATACAATCCAAAACACTTCATGACTGAGGTTTGCACTTCCAGTCACCTCTCCTAAATGGCTTTACCGCCCTCTCAATAGCATAGAGCAAAAATGCTGTAAAGTTCTCTGATGAATATCAATAAAATGTTTTGCTGCCCCTGATACATTATTTTGCCTATATTTGATGTCCACCGCATTTTCTGTTATACGCATTTTTAGCCTTCTTGTGTTACATCCCACATAAATAAGATCTCAATATTTACAGCAAATAAAATAGATAACATGATGAGAATCCCAAATTAGAAATCTGTGATCAAAAAGTCATTACTTTGTCACTATTTTGGAAACATTTTTTTCCTATTAACAGCAAATTGACACGTTAGGGCCTGTTCACCGGACGATTATTGCTTATGTCAAAGTATACGTTTGGATACTCAAAAACCATGTTGTAACACATTGCTTGACGTATCCATAGACTATAATGTTGAAACGTGAAGTCAAAAGAGCATCCTTTTGAATATGTTAAACTCGCTTTACATCCATATACTGTTTTTTTGGGGTTTTTTTGGTACAGACAAACATAGGCTACTATGTTTTTGTGTCCCGCAAAAAAAAGTATGTGCTAGCATCCTTAATTTTTTGTATGTAAGTCAATGAGCGACATAATAGAATATGGCATGTGTTTAACGTATAAGTTACTCTCTTAACATCACAAAACTTTATTGACTAAAACAAACTTTTGACTAAAACTGCATACGTTTTTTATTTAAAAAAAAATACAAACGTATGCAAACATTTCCTTTTATGGTAAAAAGATACATTTAAAAAAAACTTAAAGTACATCCAAAAATTTACATGTTCTGATACTTATTTTTAGCTATACGATAAGAAAAAAAAACATATACATTACCTATACTGTATGATAAAAACATTGTGTGAATCCACCCTTACACCTGTTGCCTGCACACCTAAAAAAAGCCCTTCTGTAATAACCAAACCCTATTTCTATTTACATTTGAACTGGAGAAGTAATTTAGAGATGGCACGTCATTGCAATTACGCTTTGATACACAACAAATGCCAGCAATATTGGATCTTGTTCTGAAAATGGTAAATGTTTATAAAATATTTTTTTTTATTAGGTTAAAATCCAAACTACTATATAACATTGAAAACACTAACGGGGATATTTTGTTGCTATTTTTATTGTTTTTTATCATTTAACAGTGGATCACGATCTATACCTGTTATTATTGTTTGTCATCTTACTCTAGACCTCCCAGTCTCCCAAAACGGCTTCCATGTTCTCCTCCAAATCCTTTGAAAAAAGTGGATTTGTGAGCCATAAGGAACATGTTCTCAGTGCTATACGTAACAGTCATCTATATAAACCTGCATAGACCATTGTAATATCCAATAGTTACTCAGGAACTGGTTTCATTGTCGTGGGCAGCTATTAGTCCATGTGGGAGTATGTACTGTATACATCTCTAGCATTAGTGTAAGGAACAATACATTATCCTCCTATTTACTGCTAAGTAAACTCAATAACCTGTTATAACTCCTCTGATCCACAAGACATGTGATGTGATGACTAGTCTGCTTAAAAGTTTGGAATCTGCAGTTTTGAAAGTAAAAGGTTGCTAAAAGCCTCAAATTGATATGAGAAAAACAAATTACAGGAAGCTGGTGTGTCTGTATTGTAAAGACTGAGCTCTAAGGCTATGTCTACACAGCACAGGAATACCGTCGAATTTTCGGCAGATTCAGTATATTGAATCCTCCGAAAATCCAATAGTACTCTGTGCTGCATAGACAGATAATAAAATTTTTTACTGTTGAACTTAAAATCCGGTGGAAAATGCAACATGTTTCTGCTCGGATTTACCGTCGGCCCCGTACATTGAGTGCATGGGGTCAATGGCAAATCCGAAAAACCGACCGTGGCTTTTGCGCAAATCTGCACCACAAACCACAGTCAAGCAATGACAAAATGCCGTCAGTTTTTGAACAGCATTTTGACATATGCTGTGTGTACTTAGCTTTATTCATCTTAGTCATAAGAAGCATGTCCCTATTAGACATAGCTACAGGGGATGCAGAATCCTCATAAAACCTATTATAATTAAACTGCTAGTACAAATAGTATTGTGCCTAGATTTCGGTTTATGCCAAATTTGTGATCCAAAAACATCAATCATAAAGGGGTTGTTTCACAATGCTGTTTCATAAAGCCATCAGTAGTTTCAGATTAATGCTTCCTCTCTCGTCTTGGTTTGGCTGTGGGAGGTTGTATAGCAGTGATTAGCATATCAGCTCTGTTTTCACAGCTCTTCTACTTATACTGACATGAGAGCAAGAGATCTTAACTATAGAGCAAAGAGCTTAGATCTCAAAATAAACAAAAGTAATTAGTCTCCTTTGTTTGTTAGAGATAACACACTCCGTTATCAAGCTTCCGTCGTCCTGTGTGCCAACCTGTGGTGACGTTACTTCCTGTAGAGAGCAGAGAGAGGAGGGAGAGCTGGACGCTAACCAGAAAAACCTGTGTGCACTCAGAGCAGATAAAATCTTTCTAATCTCCTCAACAAAGCAAAATAAACAAAGCAATGTAATGGGAAAAGTCTTCATTTACCGTTCCCATATGTTGGAAAGTAACCTTTGTAGTGAGATGACTTCTTTAACCCTAAATTAGGCTTTAAAGTGGTTTCGCCATGAAGTAAAATTGACGTGGGAAGCTTGCAAATTAAATAATAAACATTTTCGCCATTCATCATTATTAAAAATTCTGCACCATTTTTGTATTTGCTGCTCCTTTAATGATCCATCATTTACAGCTCATCTCCAGTGGATACAACCAGGGTTGAGAGCTCCTCAGTCCTGGCCAGACATGCTCAGACATCACCTCTTCTCTCAGGCAGCTACTGAGTGTTCCCAGTGCTGTTATTCTACTCCTGTCCTCTGTCCTCCTTAGCAATTAGTCAAACAGTGCAAATAAATTAAAAAAAGAAACCTCAATAATAAAGATTGATAAATATAATACAAAAAAACACAGGTTTGGTTCCTGAACCTAGGACCTTTATGCTGTGAGACAAGAACTTTACCTCTGAACTACAATGTAACTACTCACAGCTCTATACATAAACAGACCTTTGATGTCATCCTGCTGGGTACCATGATATGCAATTCAAACAAATCACACACACACCCTTCTAAACATACAGAGCTGGAGGCAGGGGGTATGAAATAAGATTGTGGCAAAACCCATTTAAGGTTGGATTTTAAGGGGTTTTAAGAGGGTTAATTTACCTTTCATAGTCACTCCAGGTCCTGTGTTGATCCAGGTCATATGTCTATCTGGCTTTGGTGTCACTTTCAGTGTGATGTCCAACCTTTCATCCAGTTTTCCTAGATTACCCCTTTGTTTTGGGAAACAGAGGTGACATCAGATATGAGCATGTCATCCATTGTTATGTTCAGTGTCACTTTGACTTTGCACAACATAGGAGTGACCTAGGGAAATTGGAAGTGACATCGGACAGTCACACCAGAAGTAAATCTGATGGTATTTTAACATCGCCGTACTGCGGTATTTGTCGTGGCTTTTACAGTCGGTTTCCAGACAGCCCTAATACATAGAACTGTGCTAGAATCCACCATGATACAGCGGATCATAGAACATGTTCAATAAACTGGTGGTTTAGAAATCCAACAATAGAAAATCCGAACTGTGTAGACCACAGTTCAAATTTTCTATGGTGGTCTATAGGGACTGGTTTATAGTCAGATTTTAGGACGTCCCAAACAATTCCCAACAATCACTAAAATTTAGGGACCTCACGCTAAAAAAACAAAAGAACATAAAGATAGTGCCGTGAAACTAGTGATCAGTCATAGAGACCGCTTATAGCCCCCTACAATGACATGTCAGATTTGGTTACACCTTCATTATGAGGCTATCGGCAGTTTCCTTCAGAAAAATTTGCTACGTAAAACGTGGGGGTGATCCTTGGATTTCTGCTGCACATTTTACTTTCAATACATAGATTTTATCATGTTGTAAAGATGCAAATTAGTCCCATCCAATAGGGCTAATCCGCGCTCTCTCTCGTGTTCTGTTTTCCCGGCTGAATACGAGCAGCATGGGACACATAAAAATCTGTGAAGTCACCTTAAAGTTCAGTAACCATTAAAAAAAAGTGGATAAATGTTCAAAACTACAGTTCCCACCAGCACCTTATTTCTAAACTGTGCACCCGTGGCAGTTAGTGCTGTGTGAAGGCTCTAAGGCTAAATTCAAACGGCATAATTGCGGGGCGTAATTACGCCCCGCAATTACGCCGTGTTTTCCGGGGCGGGGAGACAGGCAGCCCACCGGCCCCATAGACATTCATTATTCACAGCGCGTAAACACCGTGAATAATTGACATGCCACTTATCTCCCAGCGCATCCTATTGTCTGAGTGGGGAGATGAGGCGTAATCCATAGTTCTCTATGAGAACTGTGGATTACCGTAATTATTGGGACGTATTTCGCCCCGTATTTCTGCTCGACCAGAGAAGAGAAAAAGTATTAAGTGGTTATAACCAGGGGTGTTGCTAGCGTCCTAAAACATCCATGACCCGGGCCCTCCGTGTTATGTTTTGCTCAGTAGAGCTGTATTCACACAGCAATTTTCACGCCACATTGTGAACTGCGGCATGTATTTTTACAGAGAAAAAACTTCTATTCCTGTCACAAATTTTATGCGTGTTTCACATAGATCCTGTCTATCCCCTCAGCAGTCACTGTACAATGAAAATCAACGCTGACAAATTTGCTTTTTCAAAAGCGCTCACCTATGAATGACAGTGTAATACCTTATAAATAACAGTCACCAAAAAATATAGCAAATATACCAGACGAATGATTGTTACTAAACAAAAAAACACTACCAGGATCCAAAACTATTACTACTTTTATCAAACATAAATTGTTGTTGTGATGAATGTATAGGAAAGTGTCAGCAGAGAAGAAGACAGTAGGAATGTGACCTTCACTGCTGCCATATACATTTCTGTACTGGAGGTCACATCCTATTGCCCTCGACTCTACTGGCGCTTTCCTATACATCTATACATCAGGTTTTTCTTTTCTAAATAACCTATAATTGTTCATTGTTACGCTTCTAACATCATCTCCGAATCCTGATTTAGGCCGTGTTGAAATCTGTGTTTGGTTATATACACTTAGGGGGACATGTATGAAAACTGTCTAGGTCTAAGACTGTCTTTGTTGCCCATAGCAACCAATCAGAGCTCATAGGAGCCAATCAGAGCTCATAGCAGCCAATCAGAACTCATAGCAACCAATCAGAGCCCATAGCAACCAATCAGAGCTCATAGCAACCAATCAGAGCTCAGCTTTCATTTTTTCAGAGAACTATATGACATAAAAGGGGAGCTCTGATTGGTTGCTATGAGCTCTGATTGGCTCCTATGAGCTCTGATTGGTTGCTTTTGACAACAACGAAAGTCTTACTGCTAGAGAGTTTTCATACAAGAGGCTCTTAGCGTGTAAATCAGAAAAGCTTTGTACAATGAGGGCCTTATGTATGAAAACTGTCTAGCAGTAAGACTGTCTCTGATGCCCATAGAAGCCAATCAGAGCCCATAGCAACCAATCAGATCTCCCCTTTCATTTTTCCAGAGCACAATATGAAGTGAAAGTTGAGTTCTGATTGGTTGCTATGAGTTCTGATTGGATACTATGGGCTCTGATTGGCTGCTATGGGCTCTGATTGGTTGCTATGGGCAACAAAGACAGTCTTACTGCTAGACATTAGTCCCTAAGTGTATCAATTGAGCGCCATTCACCCAGTAGAGTCCAAAAGAGTGTCCCAAACGCCTCCATCTGGCTGGTATATATGAATATACTGCAGTAAAAGTGATGTAGCGTAGTGAAGTAGACTGTTATTCCATAGCAGTATAATATTGTACCGTGTAAGCCAGGGCTGTTTCTAGACTAAATTGCTCTCAGGGCAGGAAGAAAAAAGTGTCTCCGCCCTCACTGGGATGTCACACCACATGGCATCACCATTAGGCCGTGTTCACACGGCTTATTCCCGACGGATTTGTGCGCCGTATTGAGCTCACAAATCCGCCGTGAATAAGGGGCGGGCCGAGGGCGGGGCCGGAGCGCGGCGGGGGCGCCGCTCCCGGCCCCATAGACAATGCATTGTTTACGGCGTGTCCGCGCCGTAAATAATGTGCAGGTCACTTTCTCCCCGCCCGGCGGATTCGCTGAGCGGGAAGGAGCGACGGAATCCACTGTTCTCAATGAGAGCAGTGGATTACCGTAATGACAGGGACGGATTGGCGCCGTACTGAAGCGCAAATCCGGCGCGGAGTACGGCGCCAATCCGTGCCCAAATAAGCCGTGTGAACAAGGCCTTAACCAGTTCCTGAAGGGGTGGCTTACCCCTCTTCCTAATCACACATTTTCCTTTTCTTTATTACACGCAGGTTTGATCGTTCTAACTTGTTCTTGTGCTCGGTTATTCTACCAATGCTTTTGCCTTTTTTACGTGATTTGTTATTTTTATTTCTTTTTCACATTCGTTACATAGTTAATACGGTTGAAATAATATATACACACACTATGGGGGACATGTATGAGCCCTGTTTGCTATATTTTTAATCAGGTGCACTCCGATATCAGGTGCATTACAGAGCGCCTGCGCCGCAGAGATCGGGGGTTGTGCTGGAGGCGTCGCACTACAACCGTACAAAGCTACACATTTATAGCTTCAGTAAGGCAAATCCAGGCGCATTACTGCTGGAACAGGTAGAGCACTTTAAAACTGGTTCACCTGAGCCCGAAGTGTCGGTTTTGCACCAGAATGCGCCTGATTAATGACCCGCAGCAGACCGGTTCAGATTCAGTCGCATTCTACATTACTTTTGTGAGCCAAAAATCATACATGTCCCCATATATATATACTCTCACATTCTCACTCGCTCTCTCTCTCCCCCCTCTCTATCTCTCTCTCTCTCTATACGCTATGTATGTATATGTACACACACACTAGATTTATACAATACATATGCTCACACATTATATATATATACATATTTATATATGTATATATACACTCACACACTATATATACTAGCTCTTTTTGGCAAAATAGTAATATAATGTAAGGTTTACAGAAGAAAAAAATTCAGACTTTTATACAGTGGTCTTCGAAAGATCTTACAGACTTTATAAATAACAGAACATAATATAAGAAAACTTGTAAGGGCGTGAGTAGAGAGACTTTAGCTCTTCCTGTTATCTAGTGGGCCCAAATAGATAGAACAGTTCACACATAGGGTGACATGAAGCATGGACAGAACAGTTCACACATAGGGCCATATGAAGCTAGTATGAACAGAACAGTTCACACATAGGGCAACATGAAGCTAGCAAGGACAACAATTCACACATAGGGCGACATGAAGCTAGCATGGACAGAACAGTTCACACATAGGGCGACATGAAGCTAGCATGGACAGAACAATTCACACATAGGGCGACATGAAGCTAACGTCAACAGGACAGGTCACACATAGGGCAACATGTAGCTTGCAAGGACAGAACAATTCACACATAGAGAAACATGTAGCTAGCATGGACAGAACTCGTTACACATAGGGCGACATGAAGCTGGCATGGACAGAAGACGTCACACATAGGGCCATATGAAGCTGGATTGTTTAGCCCATAATGGAAAGTTTAACATTTTTGCATTAGCTTATATCACTCTTTCCACCCCTCCTCTCTCTTTGAATCTTGAAATGACCCAATAAATCTTCAACTGAGGGGTTCTCCTTGGAGAAATGTGTGGTCACTGGGAGATCTGTTCTGCAGTTATTAATATTGAATCAGAGTAAGTTCATTCACTGATTCAGTCTTTGTCCTGTTTCCCCACATAGAGGCCTGAGGTGGGACATTGCACACCCTTAATCACATACACCACATTGGAATACCTGTTATTCCATACAAAGATATACAGTCAGAAAAGCATACCGCACAGCATACAGTTTTACAATGAGATGCAATGGGTCACCTATTAACATATGCCTATTAAATGAGATATACATAGACAAAAACAATAGCAGCAGCATCCTTCCTTTGAACATTCTTCTGTCATTGTCAGCATGCAGAACACTAGGTTAATGTTTTAAAGGGAGGAAGGATCGCCTCCTGTTGGTGGACTGCCTCCATTGCATTATGTGGCGCTGTGTAGATTTGGTGTGGTTGTTGAATGAAAGTAATTGTAAAATAAGATATGTTGCAACCTTTTCAATGGAGGTATACATCGGGAGATCCTCTCGATTTGTACCTTTAATGATGCGTTTCTCACGACAGCAGGTCAAAACTAAGGTAGACAGTTTAAACCTACACAGTAAGTCTCATTATTATGACCACTTCCTACGTTCAACATCGGCTGTGTGTAGCTCATGAAGGAAGAGCTGGCTTGGTGGGTATGTAAGTTGTGCCATAGGCTGTTTGCACACATATCCCTCATTGCTGTCATGGGTAAAAGGGGCGATTTATTAGAATTGTAAAAAAAAGGATGACTATTGACTTTCGGGCCAAGTATATCAGTATTTCTGAAAGTGTGCAGTTTGTGACCTGTTCTCGTGCTGCTGTAGTAAAAGTATCGTGAGTGGACAAATGGCGCCATTGCGAATAAATGACATTGCCGCTATAAAGGCACGCGAGGGCGGACCGACACACTACAGGAGAGCAGCTCACTGCCAACATAAACCAGGGGGTGACCATATGTGTCTAACAGGATAGTGAAACTCACTATGCATGGAGCTTCGAAGCAGAAGGATGTTACTGCACCTCTGCTAACCAAGCTGCGTCAGTAGAAAAGCTTCAATTTTCATGGCAGTATTGAAATTACTACCTCCACTGATTGGCAGAGGGTTGACTTCTCTGATGAGTCACGTTTTCTGCTTTATCAAACTGATGGATGTTGACATGTCAGGCAAGAAACATCAGAGAACAAACACTCTGCAACTATTGCTGGAAGAAAACAAGCTGGTGGTGGGAGTGTTATCATTCCATGTGGAAGGTATGCTCAACTGATTTGGCCATTAATTAATCCTTACAGATCAGCTACACCTATACATGCTGATTGTTCTCCCTGGGGCGGATGGAATCTTCCAGCAAGACAAAGTGACATATGACATGACTAGAAATGTCCATCATTGGTTGGAAGAGCATAAGCAAAACTTCCAACTACTATCCTGACCCCCTAATTCGCCAGACTTGAACTCAATTGAGCATCTGTAGGACCACCTGTATGGTCATGTTGGTTCTATGGATCTTCCGAATGCACCCTCCATCAGCTGTGGGATGCAGTCAGCATGGCTGTGACAACCTATGAGGACCTTATTGAGTCACTCCAAGCCCGTCTAGCTGCTGTTCGTGCTGCCCATGGCGGTTACTCTGGATAGTAGCTGGTGGTCATGATAATGTGACTCAACTGTGTATGTAACATACAGCCAGAGCACACTGCCTGCCATCCATCTCTGAGTGCAGTACAAATTCAAGACTTCAAAAATAAAAGGGGTTTTCTCACTGGGCTGTTTCACTGAGTCACAAGCCGTTTTACACTCACTCTGTCACCTCATCTGACACCTCTGTGGGTGATTCTGTAGCAGTGATTAGCATATTTAGTGTCTCTTAAAGGGGTTGTCTCGCTACAAAGATTGGGTTTTAATTAAAAGATCTTTAAAAAACAAGCAGCTTTGCAATATAATGTTCATTACAAATGTCCTACTGATTTTGAGCTGCCCCATCTCTATAGCAGCCGACCTGTTTGATCCTTATCTTACTGGCGTCAGGTCTTTATGACTCCTCAGTCTTTGAAGACAGGTCGGAAACAGAGAGCCCCTCCTGCAAAGAATGCTTCTGAGTGGAAGGAGGGGGGGGAGGACTCTGGCATCTGTGTCCCTGCTTCCTGGATTAACCCTGGTGTGCCTGCTTCCCCCTGCTCTCTAACCAGATAGATGTGACAGCAGGACCCTGTCTGTTACTATAATCATGAGTGTCTTTGGAACTGTGACTATACAAATGCTATACAGATCAGGCAGGGAAATACTTTAGGCTCTCCTTTTATTAGTGAGACATCCTGAGTTAGTAACCTTCCCTTGTTGTTGCTGGAGATGTGGAGACTTGTAAAGCTAAGCAGAGGGTATGGGAAAACACTTGCATCCCCTCTGCTCTTTATTAGCACACCACTTCACATTCCCTTTTCTACACTCATAGATCAGCCCTCTCCTGCAACAGACCAAAGGCAGGCACACACAGGGTGAACTCTGGCAGCAAACCCCCTCCCCCCCGTTATAGAAGTTTACGTACTGCCTGTGTGTGTTGGGAGGGGGGAGAGGGAGCAGAAGAGACAGACAAGCTAGACGCCCCCAGTTCAAACTTACCGGCTCACTGACAGACTGAAAGCTCATAATGAGACAACTCCTTTAATAGCTGAGCTGTGCAGGCGGCTGCTAATGTCCTGTGATAAGAGGGGCAGCTCCTAATTATTACAATTTGACAATTTGTACACCCCTGTTATGAAGTGATTGCAGAATATCAAGTGAATGAGGCCAGCTCCAGAGGACAGATAAGACACAGTGCACCAGCACTTTTATAATTTCCCATTTAGTGTCTGTACTCTGATTTTTAACTATATGCAGTTAAACGGAGTTAAGCAAATACAAGTTATACATTTTCTAAGGAAAGTTATACAATTTAATAATTCATTTTATATCAATTCCTCAGGGCTGTAAAGATCTCTGCTTGCAGTCATTAAATAGGAACCTTTATTGTTTACTTCCACGGGATCTATCCTGCTTATGTGATGGACATAAAATCAGTGTCTATTAGCTGCAGAGCTAGCCGAGCGCACTAGTCTTCCAAATGATGTTTGTGTGCAGTCTACTCTGCTATATTCATAAGCTCTTTCTATTGCTGGTTCATTGTATTTTACCTGTACTGGGTATAGACAGAAAGCTGTCAATGAGCCTGGGGCTGGACCAGGTGATGGGCAGCTCATAAATCACAGCACCGCGCAATGGGAGTGGCCTCCACTAAGGAAAAGATATAGACGGTAAAACTACAACACCAACACCAGTTTAGCAGTAAGTCGCGTCAGGATATTACTTCATCCATTGGAGCCTTGAACCTGTATCCATAGTTTGTCAGCCCTAGCTCCCAGATCATTTGCCCCAACATGTGTTAAAGTAGATATAATCTATATAACCATATAATTATAGAATAATTCTGTCACCAAATACCTCCACACCATGACATAGAACTACTGATTAAAGGGGTCATCTAGTTCAATACAATTATAGTTAAATAGGGCCAGGATGGTGAGAAATAGGAAAAAAAAAGTGATAGTTTCCTCCCAATCCCCCCCTGCTGCAGCTCCAAAGCTTCCCAACTCCATTCTTAGTCACTTCCTGCTTCTGGTCCGACCATGCAGGAGAGGTTTACGCTCCATAGTGCAAAAATGGAGCACAATCCTTTGTGTGTCGGGACAAAAACATGGAAGTTAATAGGGGCCGATCACTGGGAACTTTGGAGCTGCAGCAGGGGTGGGGGGGAAAAGTATCACTTTTTTTCCCTATATTTTCCTACCCTGGCCATATTTAATCATAATTGTATTACACTGGACAATCCCTTTAATATTGGGTACAAAAGCTGCGTCAGTTTTGATAGGTACTGTGTTTCCCCGAAAATAAGACACCCCCGAAAATCAGACATAGTGCGATTTTTTTCAAACTTCCTAATATAAGGCGTCCCCTGAAAATAAGGCATAGCGGAAGTCATTCATGCAGCTCCCCATACACAGGGCCGTCCCTAAGGGCGTGCAGAGAGAAGGGGGGTTTCCCACGCCCCGCCCACCCCGAGAAACAGCCCTGGGACATATTGTCTTAGCAGAGGGGTGAAGGACCTGTGCAGGGAGGTCATGTGACTGTGATGTCACCACAGGTCCCGAACATCCCTGGAGAGGAGACAGAAAGTGTACAAGTAAGAGAGGGATAAGTGGGGGGGGGGGGCAGAGCAATGATACTGATACTGACACACACACACATCTCACAGGATGGCTGATGGTGCATGCTGGGGCTTCTAGTTCTACAAGTCCCAGCATGTCACATTTGCCATCCTTTGAGATAAGTCACTGCAGCTGCCATAACATGTCCTTTACATACATATATCCTATGGTTTGTGACTCTAAACTAAAGATATATATATATATATATATATATATATATATATATATATATATATACACACACACTAGTATAGCATGCTATTATTTATTTGTGGAATAATAAGACATCCCCTGAAAATAAGACATAGTACAAAATTAATATAAGACACTTTCTTATTTTCGGGGAAACAGGGTAATATCTAGTTGTTAATGCAATCCGTACCCTTAGATTGTCTCAGAGTAGACTTTGATGGTAATCGTCTGATCAACAGAGGTTTAACTGATTCCTCTAATCCCTTGAGTAAAGTAGCAACTTTTTGGTTGGGCCCCAAACAGCAGTAAGACCCCGGCAACGAGACATAGGTGGCATTCCCTAGTGACATGCCACTAGTGATAAGAAAACTCCTTAAAGATCATATGGGTCATACAGATAGGTTGCCTATAGGTCCAGATACAGTATATCTATAACTATCAGCATAGAAAATGTAAGTACATCATAACTCACCCAGCAGACAGGACGGCCACATGAGATACAGAAGGATGAGTAATATGGAGGCAGTCATTGCAAATATCGCATTATCCTTTCCAGTTCCTAAGTGATCAGTGTGAATACAATTGCAAATAGAAGCAAGTCCAGTTCCAGTTCTCTGTGGGAAGACTGTGACTTCCAATGTTGTGGTCTGTATATAAATATAAAGGAAATATCCTGTCACATGGGATGTGAAAGCAAACAGGACCTCCCAGTCCCAGCTGCATTCAGATGCTTATTTCTGTTCACAACTATTGCATAATTTCATCAAAAGCCCCAGTTCTGCCAATACTGGACACACCTCTTGGTCAGTCCATTGTATGAGTCGTCGTCTTTTGGACAATATTTCATAATTCCTTGTCTGACTCATTTTTTTATTATTATTTCTGGCAGAAAAATCTAATTTGTTCTTTTTACAATTTAGAGATTTCAGTTTTGCACTAAGCTATTATCTGCACATTCACTGCCTTATGAGCCAGTTTTGCACTAAGCTATTATCTGCACATTCACTGCCTTATGAGCCAGAGAAGTTGTCTGAAGCTGAGGAGCCATGTTCTACATATTTAAGACAAAAATAAAGCCAAGGATTCTAGACATAATTTCTGATGCTAAAGGTCTTTGCCTGATTTTTTTAAATGGCCAAAAAAGATGAATGTTGGCTGAACCTGCCAACTATTTAGGGGTTTTCCAACTTTTCGAATTGAGCAATTCCTTGGAGAACAAATTTAGGTTGACAGATACCCAAGGAACACTTCCTACTAGAATAAATAAAGGGTGAAAGTAGTTTCTGGGTTTTTTTTGTGTTTGGCCCCTTACTTCCATTGAAGAGTAATGTTTATGTAATGTTTTCTTCACAGAAGGACTTTATTGCAAATAAATAATCAAACAAAATGCAAACAGTCCAGAAAGAAAACGTAAAAATAATGGGGAATCCAAGAGGACGTAAGGGAACCGGAAAACAGCACAGGGGACCAGGAATGTGTGTCCAGTGGACAAGATCCGAGGACAAATGTCCAGCAGGCAGATACAGAAGTCCAGCAAGCAGATAAAACAACCAGGAGTCCAGAAAGCCAGAGAACTTTGCAGGAACAAACCAGATTTTCAGGCATTGAGGGAAACAATAGCTTGGACTAAATAGTTCCCCAGTCAGGGTGAAGCAGAGCAGCTGTGCTTAACTGTTATCCTGCTGGAAGGCACAGAAAGCACTTGACTATCCACAGCACAGCTGCTGCCAGGGTCAAATGTTAAATTGCAGGATCGTGACAGTACCCCTCTTTTATGAAGATCCTCCGGACCCTTAACCTGAACCGCAGAATCTGAATCAGCAGCGGACGGCACAGGAGCCCGTATCAGAAGCGGACGTGGCACTGGAGACCGCATTGTTGGCAGACTTGGCACAGGAGCCTGAATCGTTGGCGACATGGCACTGGAGACCGGATCAATGGCAGACGTGGCACTGGAGACCGCATCATCGGCAGACGTGGCACAGGAGCCTGGATCGTCGGCAGACATGGCACTGGAGACCGGATAGTTGGCAGACATGGCACTGGAGACCAGATAGTCGGCAGACATGGCACAGGAGACCTAGTTGAAACTTAACTGTTACCCTGCCGGAAGGCACAGAAAGTGCTTGACTACCAACAGGACAACTGCTGTCAGGGTCAAATGGCAAATTGCAGGATTGTGATAGTTTATGCTAATGCATACATACACTCACCGGCCACTTTATTAGGTACACCATGCTAGTAACGGGTTGGACCCCCTTTTACCTTCAGAACTGCCTCAATTCTTCGTGGCATAGATTCCACAAGGTGTTTTCAACGATGCTCAATTGGTACCAAAGGGCCCAAAGAGTGCCAAGAAAATATTCCCCACACCATGGGCCACCACCACCACCAGCCTGAACCGTTGATACAAGGCAGGATGGCTCCATGCTTTCATGTTGCTGACGCCAAATTCTGACCCTACCATCCGAATGTCGCAGCAGAAATCGAGACTCCTCAGACCAGGCAACGTTTTTCCAACCTTCTACTGTCCAATTTCGATGGCTTGGGCAAATTGGGAGCCTCGTTTCCTGTTCTTAGATGAAAGGAGTGGCACCCGGTGTGGTCTTCTGTGCTGTAGCCCATCTGCCTCAAAGTTTCGCCGTACTGTGCGTTCAGAGATGTCTTCTGCCTACCTTGGTTGTAACGGGTGGCTATTTGAGTCACTGTTGCCTTTCTATCAGCTCGAACCAGTCTGCCATTCTCTTTGACCTCTGGCATCAACAAGGCATTTCCGCCCACAGGACTGCCGCTCACTGGATGTTTTTTCTTTTTCGGACCTTCTCTGTAACCCTAGAGATGGGTTGTGCGGTTTAAAAATCCCAGGAGTTTAGCAGTTTTTGAAATACTCAGACCAGCCTTTGGCACCAACAACCAAGCCACGTTCAAAGGCACTCAAATCACCTTTTTTCCCCATACTGATGCTCGGTTTGAAAATGCAGGAGATTGTCTTGACCATGTCTACATGCCTAAATGCACTGAGTTGCCGCCATGTGATTGGCTGATTAGAAATTAAGTGTTAACGAGCAGTTGGACAGGTGTACCTAATAAAGTGGCCGGTGAGTGTATATACCAATTATGGCAACAACTTTGGGAAGGTCTTCTACTGTACCTGTGCCCCTTTGCACCATGAGCTCAATAAAGACATAAGGTAGTGAGATTATATTACACCATACCCCAGAGATTACTGCATTACACACTGTACCCCAGAGATTACATTATACACTGTACAACAAATTATATTACACTATACCCCAGAGATTATTACATTACACAATGTACCCCAGAGACTACATTAGACAAGGTACCCCGGAAATTGTGTATGTAAATGTACAAACAGTAAATTGAACACAGACACACTGCACACTTAGGATGGGTTCACATGACGGTTTTTTGGCACCGACAGTGTCATTTGCTTGCTGGAAATCCGCCGCTTGCAAACGCAGAATTCTGATGAGCAAATGACCCAGACTGCCCGAGGCAGATTTCTCCCTCCTATCCTTTAGTGCTGTTAGTGCATAAAACACCTCAAAGAATTCTGTGTAGGCGCTGACAGTACACACCGAAAATACTCGAGTAAAATCAGTGTCATCTAAGTGATGACACTTAGTCTACATAGGGTATAATGTAAATCAGTTTCCTGCCAGATTGGACGCCGGTTCTGAGGCAGATCCAGCACTGAATCCGCCCCAGAATCGGCATTCATATCTTCTGTGTCAACGTACCCATAACGTATGCTCACATGGCGTATAGCGGGGCGTACTATGCGCTCTGCTATATGCCAGGTGTTTTAGAAGTACGTGCCGGCAAGACCATACTTCTAAAATGCTGTGGGGCTGGCCCCATTCACTTTCATTTTCCCCGACGCGTAAGTGCAGGGAAGACGTGACATGGCTGTACAGTATATACACATCTCACATATACAGTACATACCCTACTCACATGCACACACAACGCCTAGCACCCTTGTCTCCTGTAGTCTGGTGTAGTTGGCATTTGGCAGAAGCTTCTCTTCTTCTCTGAGAAGGTCTGAGCATAGGGGAAGTGGTATACAATGGGAGGGAAAGATACAGCCCCAGATACAAGGTGCGCTGGACTGTGAGCAGCATTCTCATTGGGGAAGCAGCCCCTGCTGACTCCTGCTCTACCAATCAGCGCTACTCTCACACTGCACTGACACTTGAAGCTGCTACCTACTCTGTCCCTCCAAGATGCACAGAAATATAGGAGGCAAAGGGCTAACTTCTTCCTCCTCTTCGCTCTGCTCTCCCCACTTACTGTAATTTCATGCTTTCATAATGATTATTTTTTATTGAAGTGGCTAAAAAGTGGGGGGGACCATCAGCGCCGGGACAAGGCATTTTGGCGCTCCCCCCCCGCCCTCCCCCGCCCCCAAAAATTGCATCCTCCCACACTAATTCCTCTCACCCCGCGCCAGGTCCTGTCACTAACTTTCTGCATATTCCACATAGATCCCGCCCATCTCCTCAGCTGTCACTGTATAATGAAAATCAGCCCTGACAAATTTGCTTTTTCAAAATCGCTCACCTCCGTATGACAGTGTAATACCCATAAATAACAGTCACTAAATAATCCACCGATACATGGAGCAAATCTACCAGACAAATCGTTGTTACTAAAAACACTCCTACAAAACCAAGACCCAAAACTATTACTACTTAAGGATCAAATAAGCCTGCCAGACCCTGACCAAAGGGCGACCCCCACAATGTGACTATCACCTATACACAGGCTCTGATTACATATACCACCGCCACACAGTGACCAGATAGTGGTAGATGCTAGTTGTATGTAGATGCTCTGCAGAAATATAAGTGATTATACTGCAGTTACATTTAGTGACTCACCGGAGACATCTTTTCTGATCAGCGTCGTTCACTTTCCCTTTTCTTCTCCATCCGGTTCACACCTTCATGCTGATTGCTCCCGGCCAATACTCGTCCCTGCAAATTTGGCCCAATATATCTTAGAATCCTCACATTTCAGTAACTCCTTAAATTTTAGGTATATAAGTCCCCTCAGTTAGACAGGTTTTATACGTCCCCTCAAACAGGTATATACGTCCCCTCAGATACGAAGCTATATAGGTCCCCATCAGTTAGGCAGGTATACAGATATGCCCTCTCAGTCAGGCATTTGTGTGTATATAGGGGCACACAGGCATGTATATAGAGATAGGGGCTCAGGCAGGTGTATGTAGGGGCTCAGGCAAGTGTATATAAGGGCACACAGGCAGGCATATAGAGATAGGGGCTCAGGCAGGTATATATCGGGGCTCAGGCAGGCATATATATATAGGGGCTCAGGCAGGTATTAAGATATAGGGGCTCAGGCAGGCAGACAGGGCTATATAGGGGCTCAGGCAGGCAGGGTTATATAGGGGCTCAGGCAGGCACAGGGGTATATAGGGGGTCAGGCAGGCACAGGTGTATATAGGGGCTCAGGCAGGCAGGGCTATATAGGGGCTCAGGCAGGCACAGGGGTTTTATAGGGGCTCAGGCAGGCACAGGGGTATATAGGGGGCTCAGGCAGGCAGGGCTATATATTGGGGCTCAGGCAGGCACAAAGGGGTATATATGGGGCTCAGGCAGGTGTATATAGGGGCTCAGGCAGGCATATAGATATAGGGGCTCAGGCAGGCACAGGGCTATATAGGGGCCCAGGCAGGCACAGGGCTATATAGGGGCTCAGGCAGGCACAGGGCTATATAGGGGCTCAGGCAGGCACAGGGCTATATAGTGGCTCAGGCAGGCAGGGCTATATAGGGGCTCAGGCAGGCAGGGCTATATAGGGGTTCAGGCAGGAAGGGCTATATAGGGGCTCAGGCAGGCACAGGGGTATATAGGGGCTCAGGCAGGCACAGGGCTATATAGGGGATCAGGCAGACACATGGCTATATAGGGGCTCAGGCAGGGCTATATAGGGGATCAGGCAGGCAGGGCTATATAGGGGCTCAGGCAGGCACAGGGCTATATAGGGGCTCAGGCAGGCACAGGGCTATATAGGGGCCCAGGCAGGCACAGGGCTATATAGGGACTCAGGCAGGGCTATATAGGGGCTCAGGCAGGCACAGGGCTATATAGGGGCTCAGGCAGGCACAGGGCTATATAGGGGCTCAGGCAGGGCTATATATGGGCTCAGGCAGGCAGGGCTATATAGGGGCTCAGGCAGGCACAGGGCTATATAGGGGCTCAGGCAGGCACAGGGCTATATAGTGGCTCAGGCAGGCAGGGCTATATAGGGGCTCAGGCAGGCAGGGCTATATATGGGCTCAGGCAGGCAGGGCTATATAGGGGCTCAGGCAGGCACAGGGGTATATAGGGGCTCAGGCAGGCACAGGGCTATATAGGGGTTCAGGCAGACACATGGCTATATAGGGGCGCAGGCAGGGCTATATAGGGGCTCAGGCAGGCACAGGGGTATATAGGGGCTCAGGCAGGCACAGGGGTATATAGGGGCTCAGGCAGGCAGGGCTATATAGGGGCTCAGGCAGGCACAGGGGTATATAGGGGCTCAGGCAGGGCTATATAGGGGCTCAGGCAGGCACAGGGCTATATAGGGGCTCAGGCAGGCAGGGCTATATAGGGGCTCAGGCAGGCAGGGCTATATAGGGGCTCAGGCAGGCACAGGGCTATATAGGGGCTCAGGCAGGCACAGGGCTATATAGGGGCTCAGGCAGGCACAGGGCTATATAGGGGCTCAGGCAGGCACAGGGCTATATAGGGGCTCAGGCAGGCATATAGGGGCACTCAGCAGGTAAAAATAACAACAGTTATACTCTCCTTACCTGCTTCCCGGCCGCGCGCTCCTCTTCTGTCCTCTTCCCGGCCGCGCGCTCCTCCGGCAGCTCCTCGGGCGCACGGCCTGTGACGCGCTGTGCGCCCGAGGAGAGGCAGCGTTGCGATAACATCACTTCATCGCGACGCTGCCGGCTGGGCGCACGGGGCCGCAGCGGGTCCTCAGCGCTGTGAGGACCCGGCGGCCCCGCTGTGTCGGCCCTGCGGCTTACCGGAGGATCCAGCGATCCTCCGGTGAGTGGGCACGACACTGTCTGTGGAGCAGAGAGCGCTCGCTCTCTGCTCCGCAGATGCCCGCAGCCTGGAGCCCGGGAGGTTCGGGGCCGGGGGGGCCCTGCCTCGTCCCTTAGGGACAGGCAGAGGTAGGCGCCCTAGGCAATCGCCTACCTCTGCCTACCTGTCGTCCCAGCCCTGGGGACCATCCCCCACCCAGAAAAAAGTGGGGGAGACCAGTCCCCTCTGTACCCCCCTAAAGTTACACCTATGGCTCTGGCAGCCCCTATTGTCCATGTTTCTAACTACAGGGTCTACTATTACACCCCTGGCAAAAGGATCTGGAGACATATTTTTTGCTCCTCTTTGATAACCACCAAGGATACTGAACGTGAGAATATTTATAATGTAACTGTAGTGTACAGGAGTGCACACTACTAAATTAAAGAGGTTTTTCCCCAAAGGCATTTGATGTCTGGTTTGTCCTGCTTCAGCTTTCAGTGTGTTCAAAAGGGGATGTGAATGATTTGTTTGAACAGCATGCTTGACATCACCATGCCTTATCCCACAGTGTACTCACTCTAGTCAAACAAACGTCTGCTTATGTAAAGAGCTGTGAGTAGCTACAATGAAGCTGAATGATTAGCACTTCTGCCTTTCAGCATAGAGATCCTAGGTTGAAATCCCTGCAGGAACTAAATATGGGGATTTTTTTTCTCAATGCACATACCAGATTGATGTTTCATTTTATTTATTTGCACTGTTTTACTAAGGAGTACCGAGGACAGGAGTAGAATGATAAAACCTGGGGTTGACCACTCGCTTAGCAGTGAGTGTGTGTGATTACTAGGCAGGGAAGAGACTGACAGTAGCTGCCTGAGAGGAAAGGTGATGTTTGAGCATATGCAGCCAGGACTGAGAAGCTCTTGTCACTAGTCGTACCCCCTAGAGCGACCTGTACACTATGGATCACTAAGGTAGCAGCTAGAATAAAAACGGTACATAATTTTTAAAAATGATGAATGGTAAAAATGTTTATTATTTAATTTGCAAGCTTCCCACGTCAATTTTACTTTGTCGTAAAACAACTTTAAGTTGAACTCAGTTGTTCTGTATTGTATTGATTTTGTGAATGATTGTGTGCAGGGAAAAATGCAGTGTCATACTGACAAACTGGTTTCATCAAGGGTTAACTTGTTGAATAGCTTTAAGCAAGAGTAGTTACCTAGGAGACAAAGGTTGAGTTCTTTGAGTGGAGCAAATCTGGTTTTACACCGGTTAGGAACCAGGGTACCTCTGATTTAATCCTAGCTTTGGAGACCAATAAAGAAAAGTTGAAGAAGATCCTGGAAGAAAGAATAATTTCCCCAGTCAGCAGAGAGATTCATGAGGTAAAAGTGTCCCATGACAGACCTCATGCATGTTGATGCCTAGTATGCTTCTGGCCTAGCTCAACACAGTTATTGAAGAGAAAGTGATAATTCCAGATCACCTGAGGAAAAAGGAAACTCATTGCTAGAATAGTCTGGATCATTTGGGACTTATAATTAAGGTACTACTCCTACTTCAGGCTGTTCAAGAAAGAAGAAACATACATTTATTTGACTGGCTCTGTGTTATACATCTAGCTTGGAGTAAAGAAGTTGTCTGTTTTCACTCCACTTGGTCTCCTTCCTTTCTTACTGCACTTAACACCAGGGACATCTCAATCACCATCAGAGCAGTGAGGCTTATAGATGCTCAGTGTGTCCTGGAGGAACTAAGGAGGAACATCCTCCACTCCTACACCTGCAGACACCCTCTCCACTGTAGTGTACACAGAGGAGCATGAGAGACTGGCGTGAGAGCCACCATGACCACTACTACTCCAATCCTCTCCTCTGTCGCCTCTGGGATGTTACATAACCACCAAGCTTGAAGCATCTCTTGTAAGTAAAGTGTACCTGAAATTGCAATGTAACAAAATGGAAGTGTCCATTTATTGCTGCACCATCTACTCCAGGAAGGCAAGAACCACTTAGTCTTTCGCAATACCATCACCAGCCAGTAGAAGTTACACCACGCACACAAGGGATGAGTATCACCAGACCCAGTTTTACCCCTCTTTTCTACCTTTGTAATGAAGTTCTCTTTTCTCTAGAATTAATGTTAGGTGAAACAAATGCATTGATTTCGGGAAATATGAGTCAAGCTGGATATCTTCCAAGGAACTTGTAAATTGCAAAAAAATAGGGAAGCAACTGTTCTGCACTTGTCAGCATATAGTCCGGCTAAAGATGAGCAAATATGTAATGAATCTTGGTTCATGCCCATCTCTGCCTGCGACATTCATCACTGTACCTTGATAGTATATAAATTTAGGTTGGGGAATTACTGATCAGGCATGACGGAGAACATTTCCAGTTCCCCCCTAAACACTTTTTGAAACCCTGCTGTATTGCTTGTCCCTTCTATCGCTGCTTTGGCTATGGAGTCAAATTGGTCCAGAAGGTTCTTTTGCCTATGTGGAAAGATTAGTAATATAAGGTCCGGTTCACATCTACATCAGAGGTTCAGTTTGGAGCCCTCATCTCTGATTCTGTAATTGCAGATTTTGCCATAAAAGATGGATAAAGCAGCACAGCATGCTACACTATTTTTTCCATTAAAACAAGAGACTCCATTGAAGTCAATTGGGTCTGTTCTAAAACTGGTTTGGTTCCACCCCTGCCATAAAGGCTCCAAACTAAACCTCCAACGTAGATGTGAATCAGGCCTAATAGGGGCCTTAGTTTTCATCGACTGATGACCATGGCCCCAGTTCACACAGCACAAACAGATAGAACTAGCTTATTATGAGAGCAGTGTGAAAATTGGGATGCTTTTAAGGATTTTATTTTAAAAAATAAAACGATAAAAAAAATATAAATACTGAATGGCTGTGTTTAATTCTGACAAAATACAGTATCTCACAAAAGTGAGTACACCCCTCACATATTTGTAAATATTGTATTATATCTTTTCATGGGACAACACTGAAGATCTGACACTTCTATACAATGTAAAGTAGGCATTGTACAGCTTGTATAACAGTGTAAATTTGGTGCCCTCAAAATAACTCAGCATACAACCATCAATGTTTAAACCGCTGGCAACAAAAATGAGTACACCCTAAGTGAAAATGGACAAATTATGCCCAATATGTCATTTTCCTTCCCTGGTGTCTCAGGTATGAATGGGGAGCAGGCGTGTGAAATTTGGTGTTATCGCTCTCATACGCCCTCATACTGGTCACTGGTACCTAATGGGAAAGAACTGTCTGAGGATCTGAAAGAAACAATTGTTGCTCTACATAAAGAGGGCCAAGGCCATAAGAAGATTGCCAGCACCATTAAACTGAGCTGCAGCACGGTGGCCATGAGAGAGGATACAGAGGATTAACAAGACAGGTTCACCTCAGAACAGGCTTCGCCATGGTCAACCAAAAAAGTTGAGTGCACGTACTCAGCGTTATATCCAGAGATTGTCTTTTCAAAATAGATGTTTGAGTGCTTCTAGCTTTGCTGCAGAGGTTAAAGGGGCGAAGGGTCATCCTGTCAGTGCTCAGACAATATGCTGAACAATGCATCAGATTGTTTTGCATGGCTTTTGTCCCAGAATGAAGCTTCTTCTAAAGCTGATGGATAAGAAACCCTGCAAACAGTTTGCTGAAGACAAGCAGACTATGGACATAGATTACTGAAACCATGTCCTGTGGTCTGATGAGACCAAGAAAAAAATGTATTTGATTCAGATGGTAATAAGCGTATGTGGTGGCAACCAGGTGAAAAGTACAAAGACAAGTGTGTCTTACCTACAGTCAAGCATGGTGGTGGAAGTGTCATGTTTTGGGGCTGCATGAGTGCTGCCAACTGTGGGAGTCTATAGTTTATTGAGGGAATCTTGCCCAGTACATGCCAACATTTTCTGTGAGGTATTGAAGCAGAGCATGATCCCTCCCTTCGGAAACTGGGCTAAAGGGCAGTATTCCAACATGATGACAACCTCAGGCACACTTTCAAGATGACCACTGTCTTGCAAGAGAAAATAAGGGTAAAGGTACTGGACTGACCAAGCATGTTTTAAGGCACACCAAATTTATATTGTTATTCAACCTTAAGGGCTTATCCTCATGGCAAGAATTTTCAGTTGGTTTTACAGACGGTTTTCGGATTGAAAATCATCTGTAAACTGACTGTCAATCTATTACATTGATTTAAATAGAAAATCCGTGGAGCAGTCCTCACTACACAGATTTTCTGCCGGAAGAATTTTTACACCGCCGGCGTTCCTAAAAACTTGGAACATGTTCATTCTTCCACCCGGTTTTCCAGCAGAACATGAACATGTGGGTGCGAAGGGGGATGGCTTGAATCCGCAAACTGCAGAAAAAATCCGCCTACCCTATGTGCCAAAAAAAACACAAAATGCCAGTTGGAAAATCTGACTGGCATTTTGTCTTTGCCATGGGAATGCACCCTAATACTACTTTACATTGTACCAAATTATCATATCTTCAGTGTTGTCCCTTGCAAAGATATAATACAATATACAGTATATAAGTGTACTCACTTATGGGAGATACTGTATTTCCTTTAACCAAGTGCAGATTTTTTTAAAAAACTCATTTATAGTCCAGTTGTCATTTTGTAAGCTTATGAAACATTGTCTGAAAATGACTGGAATTGGAAGATGGAAGCGTTAAAGAAACTTTTTCAACACTATTACATTATATTCATGAGCAGTAATATAAATTAAAACAAGGATAATGTACCAGAAATTGAGGATTTACAGGAATGAGAACACATTGCTATATCACGAGGTGCCGAAGAGAATAGTCAAGAACTACCTACAATCTGAATTATGTTGCAAGAGTTTCAGTAATGTATAAAACAGTACAACGTGCTCTGTATTCCGGCTACATAAAATAGGGAAGATTATCCCAGATAAGATTAAGGGTTGTTTCACACACAACATTTTTCTAAAGCACTTTAAAAAAGTCTAATTGTAGACATGCTATATCCTTATTCTATAAATCTCTCCTATGTAAAAAAAAAAAAAAAAAAAAAAGAACCCTCATTTACTAATGTGGTTGCACCAGAAAAATGTTTAAAAATGTGCCAAAAAATGGTGTATATCCAAGACACATTTCTCCTACACTATATTAAGATACTTTCTGCACACTGCTCGACAGGTAGTTAAGGGATTCTCGGTGCAGGTGATTTCTTAATGATGAAATGGGTTCCCCAGTTTCACTTTGCCCCAAAAGTTGTATTTTAGTTTGTGACCCAAAACCTTTTATATCAGCTTATGAGATGTGTTTTGCACAGAAACCTTATACTCATGCATCTCAAAAACTTCATTTTAAAATTAATTTCCATATTTCAAGTAAATGAGAGAAACCCATATAATGTATGAAATCATTACACAGATGGTGATTATATTTCAAGCATTTATTCCTTTAAATGTGGATGATCATGGCTTACAGCTAATGAAAACCCAAAATTTAGAAAAATTAGAATAGTGTAACGGGTGAGCGGGTAGTAGACCCACTGGACCACTGCTGGGCTTGCTCCGAGGGGGCGTAACTAAGCGGCCATCGGCATCTTCACAGAGCCTTAGATGGTAAGGATGGCTTACCAGGTGCGGCCTCAGGGCAGTCCCCAGCAGTGGCAGCTGACCAGACAGTCCAGAAGTGCCAGGTTAGGCACCAACAGGATTAGGGACAAAGATATAGCAGACTATACTGTAGAGATGTGCAGATACAAAACAGAACAGACAGAGACAGGACTAAACGGATGAGAAACAGGAAGGTTAAATGGAAGACAAGGTACATAACATAGACTGACTGGATACAACACCAAGAACCTGAGCAGAGACTCAAGCTAGAACACTGGCTAGGAACTGAGGCATAAACATGGCAAGAGCACAGGCATGGAACATGGCAAGAAAGCTCACAGACTAAGATCCTAGTTACGACATAAACTACAAACAATGGGCCTCAATTAACAAAACTGTCTTTGTTGCCCAGATCAGTTTGAAAAATGAAATCTGAGCTCTGAATGGTTGATATTGACAACAAAGACAGTTTGCAACATACTTTCTCTCAATTCCAAAAGATTTAAGCCCTGTCCGGGAATGGCCCCAACCTGCAGGAGTAAGCCTCCGTTCCTCCATATCCGTTTGCTGGTGGAGTTTGCATAAGCCCCATTAGGGTCTCTGTTAGTGGAAGTCTCCTGGAAGAAACAGTAGAGTATAGGTTTTACGATTAGACAGTTTTGGTCAAGGAGGCCCAGTGTGTTTATATTTGTTCCAAACATTTGAGGCATTTTTTGGGTCCTTGTGATGTTTCTGCAGTTGTTTTCTCCCAGGCTTATCTTTAGGAATATAAAACATATTGCAAGAATATATGTATGGAAAAAATGACACCAAAACACATGTATGAACGGGGCTGTTTTGAGCCAAAAAAACTGAAACCCCTGCTCTATAATGTTAAACCCGTCGCGGAAAAACTTGGCTCATTGTAGGCCCGGGACACACATTATTGCAGCAAAAATATGATATGCAAAGCATACCACACAGCAGATTTATGAACCCACATACGATGTTTCATACATTTGGGCGCCTTCTAATTGATTTAGAACTGGCTTGGCCAAGTTCTACATGTCACCCCTTTTTGTAAAAATTTACAAATATGTTTTTTTTTTACAAGTCTAACAAAAATGGGACACAAAAATAAGAAAACATGTGTAATGAAGGCCTAATAAGGTTTTCCCAGTAAAAATATTAAATGCATATATTAAAGAGTATGCTACAACTGTCAGATAGATGGGATTCCAGACTCAGGAATGGCCACCTATTGGGACAGCTGGAGTCATGTGACACCCGGTCTACCGGGAAGGTTCCCCGTCAGCATATCCCGAAGGGGATGGAAAGGGGGTGGGGGCTGTTTCAGGGCTGGGCCCTTTCATCATTTATAGGATTGTTCCAATCTCTTAACATAATGGCCTATCCAGTAAATATGCTGGGTGTGGGTTCCACTTCTGGGACTTATACCAATCTCGGGAATGAACTTCCAGAAGTCTTCGTTCTGAATGTAGGAGCCAGTCATGGTTGTGCATGATTCTCCATTCTGTTCTATATGAGATCTGAACACAGCCGAACGCAACGCTCCCCAGTACTCAGAAGTTCTATAGAACAGAATGGATAGTTGTGCACAAGTGTGACCAACTCTATTTTGAATGGAGGCTTCCAGGAGCCCATTTGAAAAGTGACCATCAGTAATTTCAGGGCTGAAACATTGGGAGCCCTGTTTATATTCAGTTTTGCACCATATCCTTGGGCCCTTTTCTTTTTCAATTTGATCAGAGCACCTAACAGGAGTATTGCCAATACTGCCCTGATAGCGCTCCTGCCAACATATATCACACTTTGATAGCAAATACTACCAATATGCCATCAGTTTATGAGATGGGAACACCCCTTTAAGTATTTTGGAGGTATTGAAACATTTGAGTGGACTCTTCACTCATTATTCTCCTACATGCAGTTGTCACCTAATGGGATCAGAGGTCTGGGGAGCTCCCTTCACCTGAAGGGGGGGGGTAATAAGGAGGGACCTTAGATTATGATTATTATAGCATAAGCTGTGGATTTGTCACTGTCTTTGCTTTTAATGTATTAGTTGAGTATAAGTTGCAGAGCTGTGGTCTGTGAACCGAGGTCTGGGGGCCAAATTTCACGTGCCAAATTTCTAAGGTGGAAATTTAGGAAGTGGCAATCCTCAGAAATTATCACCCTGCATTGAATACACGCAGACTTTGGAGTCCGTAATATCATCTGACTAGCCTTCTTCATTTCTTCTCAGGTACGTCCTGTCTGTGAACAACAAGTCCCAGCCATCCCACGGCTTTATGTCTAGCTAGTCTCTGCTTAGTTTAAATGGTACGTCCTGTCTGTGATGAACAAGTCCCAGCCATCCCACCGCATTAAATATGTCGAGCTGTCTCTGCTTCGTTTAAATGGTACGTCCTGGCAGTGGAACAACACGTCACAGCCCGCCCAACGCATTCTATGTCGAGCTGTCTCTGCTTAGTTTAAATGGTAGTCCTGTCTGTGGAACAACAAGTCCCAGACCATCCCAAAGCATTAATGTCTACGCTGTCCTGCTGCCTTAGTTTAAAAGGTCCGTCCCTGTCTGTGGAACAACAAGGTCCCAGGCCATCCCACCGCATTATATGTTAGCTGTTCTGCGTCGTTTAAAATGGTACGTCTGTCTGTGGAGCAACAAGGTCCATGCCATCCCACCGTATTATATGTCTAGCTGTCTTCTGCTTAGTTTAAATGGTACGTCCTGTCTGTGGAAACAACAAGTCCCAGCCATCCGCAACGGCATTATTTGTCTAGCTGTCTCTGCTTAGTTTTTAATGGTACGTCCTGTCTGTGGAAACAAACAGGTCCCAGCCATCCACCGCATTATATGTCTAGCTGTCTCTAGCTTAGTTTAAAATGGTATCGTCCTGTCTGTGGAACAGCAAGTCACAGGCCACCAAACTGCATTATATGTCTAGCCTGTCTCTGCTTAGTTTAAATGGTACCATTTTAGTCTAGATATTTTGCCAGCTCTGTCTTCCAGAATTTCTCCGGTGTTTTATTGTATAGCCATCAATCGCAGATACTCCCCTTGAAGTTTCTGATCTGTGCTAGAGGCTATTTGTAGCCTCCACCCGTTTACGACACCTGAAGGCACTAATGCTCATTTTGAACTCATCATAGTTGTGTATAAGTTGCAGAGAGCTGTGGTCTGTGGACCGAGGTGCTGGGGGCCAAATTTCAAAGTGGGCAATTTAAGAAGTGGCAGATCCTCAGAATTATCCCTGAATTTAGCCGGAAGGTGAGAGAAGGGACTCACCTTTTTGTAAGATTGCTACACTTCTTGACATACTCCGTATCTTTATTACCATGTTGCTTATTACTATCTACCTTGCAGTCATCTGCCTCCTATCTACCACCCTATCTTGCCCTCAGACAAGTTTATCCACATAAGCTCCTCTCTCCTCTCCCTCACGCTATTGTACTGCATCCCACACGCGCTATTTTCCCTTTTCAACCACACCAAACCTCCCAGCTCACAGTATTAACTGCACAAAACGCCGCTCATATTCATCACTGACCATCTGCTGTCTGCTTTCCCATTCTCCTGCTTCTCGATGCAGGGGACATCTCTGCCAACCCGGGCCACCTTCCTTTAGTGCTTTTTTTCAAATTCCCACTCCTCCTCAGCCTCCATAGAAACCCTGCTAACATGCATTGCCTATTCGCTGTACGTCTTTTTCTGCCCCTTTTGAGTGCAGCTGCTCTATGGAAGCCCGATCCACCTGCAACAAACTCCTGCTGTTCATGACCTTTTTCTCTCCAACTCCTTCAACCTGCTGGCTCTAACAGAAACATGTGGCTCAGCAGATCTGACACCGCTTCACGCCTTGCCGCTGTCACCTTAAGGTGGGCTACACATCACCCACACCCCCAGAATTGGAGAACAGGCGGGTGAGGTGTTGGCATACTTCTCTCTTCCACACTGAACCCCTTACCAGGTCCTTCCGTCCTGCACCCTCCCTCACCTGTTCCCTCCTTTGAGCGTCCCACCCTCAGACTCTTTCAGCCACTTTTCCATCAGAGTGCAGTTTGTTCTACAGAACCACCGGATCTCCCCTCGCAGTTCTGGATCATTTTGCCGCCTTGGCTCCCACACTTCCTCTCTTCTGAAATGCCACTCTCATCGATGGTGATTTTCAACATCCCCATTGATGATCGCAGTAAGTTTACATGATACCAAACCCACAAGGGATGGGAAACTCTCCTGGATCTGGTGTCCTGTTCTGTCATCTTTCCTCAATTTTCTAACTTCACTAATTCTCCTTATGCTCTCTCTGACCACCAATCTTATCTCCTTCATTTATCACTAATTCTCTAGACTTCTCTGGGACAAACTGTGCCCATCATTCCATTGTACAGAAATATCCGCTCCATTAACCCTCAGGAACTCAAAGACACCATACAGTCCTCACTGCCCCCAATCTCCTCCCCTCTCTGTCAAGACCAGGCTGTCCAAAAACGTTACAATGAAATCTCTCACAACCACCCTGGAGCATGTTGGCACCACTCACACACCGCACCACCAGAAGTCAGCACGCCCGCCAGCCTTGGCACACACTCAGACTCGTTTGCTCAGCGAATGTGTTCCAGGTGTGCTGAGGTGGGATGTGGAGAAAAGTCAAAGCTACCTGCAGACTTTTCCACTAAAAATCATCTCAGGATTTATCACACTTGCCCTTCACTGCGCCGCAACAAAAATATTACCTCCCTCATCTCCTACTACACAAGCACCCAAAACGCATTCTGTTGACACTTCCACTCACTCCTAAGGCCTAAAGCTTCAGGCTCGCGGTCATGACCTCTGTGCTGGAAGACACTGCCCACTCACTTCAACGACAAAATTGAAAATATCCAGCAAAACATCACATCACAGATCCCCAAATAATACCCATCCTGTCCCTCCCCATACGTCCTCTAATCTACTGCCAGCCCTTGACTCGACGACAGAGGAAAAGTGTCCAGGCTTTCCTGTCTGCTCGTGCCCACACTGTCTACTGACCCCATTTCCAATCCCCACCTCGTCCAGTCTATTTTCCCAAGCTGTCGCTCTCTCACCTTACTGCTATCTGTAAACTCTCTCTCTCACTGGGATCTTTCCATCTTCTCTCAAACATGCCATCATAAAGACCCCTTTACTAAAAAAGCCCTCTCGTGGGACCCGACGTGCCTGTGTGATAACTACCGACCAATCTCTAACCGTGCCTTCCATCTTAAACTCCTGGAACACTGATCTACTCTCGCCTAATCAGCTATCTCTCTGCTAACTTCTCTTCTTGAGCGCTGCAATCAGGTTTCCGACACCCTACACTCCACGGAAAACTGCCTTAGTTAAAGTCTCAAATGACTCCTAATACAGCAAAATCTTCAGGGAACTACTCATTGTTGCTTCTCTTGGATCTCTCCTGCTAGCATTCGGACACCTGTTGGATCACCAACTTCTCCTCAGCATGCCTCAGCACCATTGGCCTCCAGGACACGCTCTCGCTTGAGTTCTATGTCCTACCTCTCTGACCGCTCCTTCGCAGATGTTCATTTCTGTACGACCTCCCTACTCTTCCTCTTGCTGTTGGAGTTCCTCAGGGATCAGTTCTAGGTCCTTCTCCCTTTTGCATCTGCACACAGCCCCATTGGACAACCGATCAGTAGATTTGGGCTTCAGTACCTATTCTCTACACTGATTGACACACAATTTATACACCGTGACATCACTCCAGCCTTGCTTACAAAACACCAGTGACTGTCTGTCGCTGTCTCTGCATCATGTCCTCTCTCCATCTGAAATAAACCTCACTAAAGAATGAACTTCTTGTTCTTTCCGCATCTACCTAACAATCTTCCCCCTGCTATTTCGGTTTTCTGTATTGTGGTACCCACCATCTTCTCCTAGGGCAGCAGGCCGCTCTGGTCTAGGGGTTTTATTTGATTTCTGATCTGACCTTCTCCCATATATCCAATCCCTTTGCCCGCACTCCTGTCACCTGCACTCAAGAATATCTCAAATCCGTCCATTTCTCACTGTGGAAACGAATCAAAACTCTCATTTAATGCTGTTATTCTTTTCTCGTCCTTGACTACGCAACTCCTTGCTTATCTGGTTCTCCCTCTCTGCCAACTCTCCCCTCTCCAATCTGTCCAGAATGCAGCAGCCAGCTTGTCTTTCTCTCAGCCGCTATAGTTGATGCCTCTACCCTGTGTCAGTCACTGCACTGGTTGCCCATCCGTACAGGATAAGTAATAAACTCAGCACCTCTCACCCAATAAAGCTCTCCACAGCGCTGCTCGTCCCTACATTCTCCTCCCTAGTCTCTGTTTCTACGCCCTGACCCGTTGCTCTCCGCTCTGCTGAATGATATCAGACTACATTAGTCAATCATCCGACCTCCAATGCCCCCGCCTAAAAGATTTCACAAGTGCGGCACCAATTCTCTGGGATATGCTACCGTGGGCGATCAGGGCACATTTCACAACCGTCACAGTTTTTAAGAGGGCCCTGAAAATACATTTCTCGGTTCTGACCCACAAGATCGCCTAACTGCTTCACACCACATCTGTCACTCTGCACTTGGGCACTCACAGGCACTTATTCTGTATATAGATGTACAGTGCTGGGTGCAGGTTTATCCATTTTTCATGTAAAAACCACCCCTTTTTATTGAAACATGCCGGACCATTGTAAAACTTGGCACTTCTTACCGTATGTTTCACCCATACACCCTAAATAGATTGTAAGCTCTCACGAGCAGGGCCCTCACACCTTGTGTCTCATTTGTAGTACTTTTAATGTGTAGATGACTGATATGTTTACCTTGAATTTGTAAAGTGCTGCGGAATATTTTGGCGCTATAGGAAATAAAGATTATTATTATTATTATGTATTCTGTCTAACATAGTTGTCAATCGCAAGGTCCATGGCTGAAAAAAAAAAAAATTTCGGTATAGCACATCTTTCTATGTTACCCACATCTTTCTATGTTACCCACAAGAGGTTAGATACAGCGAACAGGGATAGACAAGGACCAGTTACTATTATTGTTATAATTTATTTTGGAGCGCCCTTGATTCCAGGGCGCTGTACATTTCAGGCGGGTACATAAATAACATTGGTCAAACAATTAAAAAGTAACAATAAGTGACTAACAACTGGTACAGAGAGAGAAAGGTCCCTGCCCGCAAGGGCTTACAATCTACAGAGAAAGGGGTTGAAGAGGGAAGAAAGGTGGAGGGGCAGACATGTTTGTGGGGCGGAGCAGTGCAACACAGCTAAAGTTGGTTATAGGCAATCCTGAAGAGGTAGGTTTTCAGGTTACGTTTGAGCGTGTGAGAGAGGGGGAGAGTCTGAGGTGTTGGGGGCAGTGAGTTCCAAAGTGTGGGGAAGCACGAATGAGAGAAGGTCTTGGAAAAGGTTATGTGAGGAGGGTGATAAGAGGAGAGCAAAGGAGAAGGGTCCTGTGAGGAAGCGGAGGTTGTTTGCGTGAGGGGTGGTATTTAGAGTTTTAGATGATTTAAGGGCAGAGATATATGAAGGGAGAGGTTATAGAGAGCCTTGTAGGTCAAAAGTTGCGTAGCTTGAACTGGCTTACGCTGGGAAATGGGGAGGGCAGGGGGGGGTGGGGGGGGGGGGGGTGGGGGAAGGGGGAGAGGGCAGGGGAGTAGCGAGGAGAGAGGTGAATCAAACGGGCAGCAGCGTTAAGGATGATTTGGAGGGGAGAGAGGGTGCTAGCTGGTAGGCCACAGAGAAGGATGTTGCAGTAGTCGAGGCGGAGGGGGAAGATGACGCGGGCGTTGACAAAGCATTTTTGTGCTTTCAGAGGTTAAGAAGTGAGCGGATTCGGGAAATATTTTTTAGGTTGGAGGTGACAGGCAGAAGTGAGGGTTTGGATGTGGCGGTTTGAAGGAAGATTGGAGTCAAAGGTTTCCCCAAGGCAGCGGATTGTGGTTTGCTGGTGAGAGTGATACAGCCATGACTGTGATAGGAGATATCAGGTGGAGGGATAGGAGTGAGACAGTGGGAGATAATAAATTCCAGTTTTCTCCATGTTTTAGTTTTAGGAGGACGGGGAGGAAGAAGGAGCGAGGAAATGGACGAAAGACAATCAGGGATCCGGGGAGAGAGAAGAGACGTGTACATCTGTGGCGGAGGAGATGTAGAGTTGGTGTCATCAGCATTACAGGTGGTATTGAAAGCCGTGTGAAGCGTATAAGCTGACCCAGACCAAGAGTGTAGATAGAAAATAGAATAAGAAGAGTAGTGGGCCCAGGATGACTCGCCGGGGGACACCAACAGAGAGAGGTCGGGGGAGGAGGAGGTGTGAGAAGAAAAGCTGTATGTCCGGATCACGTGAGGTCGCGGAGATCCAGAAGAGGGCCAAGTCCGTGATGCCGAGGGAGAGGTGGAGGATGTGTAGGAGAGGGTGGATCTTCAACAGTGTCAAAGGCAGAGAAGCACAGAGTAGTGGCGTGAGGCCTTGGCAGTTACTAGGTCATTGGTGACCTTGGTTAGGGCAGTTTCAGTAGAGTGGTGGGGACGGAAGCCCGATTGTCAAGGAGAGAGTTTGGTGGAGGAGATGGGGGGGACAGTTGAAGATGGACGTCTTGTTGCTCAAGCAGTTTAGAGGCGAATGGAAGCACGTGAGATGGGGCGATAGTTTGGACAGTGAGGAGGGGTCAACGTGATGGGTTCTTAGGATGGGGGGTGTGGATGGCTCAGGCATGTTAATTGAGAAGGGAAAGAGTGCAGAGGTTAATGATAGATGAAGAGATGGGTGATGGGGCTGGGGATGATAACAGCACTATAGGTAAAGGGATGAGTGGGCGATGGGACGTGGGTCAAGACTACAGGTGGTGAGGTTCGAGGTTGGACAGAAAGAGAGAGAGCTGGTCAGGAGTGACCGGTGAGAAGCAAGTAAGAGGGGAAAAGTCATGAGCAGGAGCAGCGGTGGGATGTTGGGACACTGCAGGAATAGAGGTAGGCTGAAGGGGACTGCAGTGTGAAGCGTTTTTTCTGATAAGATATTTTATGTATGGAGTGAGTTGCAAGATCATCTGCTGACAGAGAGATGAGGGAGGGGGTGATGGTGGACGCAGGAGAGAGTTGAAGGTGTTTAAAAAGTTGTCTCGGGGTTGCGGGACAGAGCGAGGATATGAGTGTCGTGATCGAAGTCTTGTTTGGCTGAAGGTGTTGAGTGCAGGATTTAAATGTGTGTAGTGATTCTTTATTTGTGGTGAAGTCAGAGGGTGGAGCGGGTTTTCTTCCAGCGGCGTTCGGCAACTCTGGAAGTCACTTCAGCTTTTGTGAGTCTGTGTGCCCGGTTGTCGTTCATTTTGCGGGTTCCTGTTGTGTGTGAGAGGGCGGCGGACCGCATCAAGAGTGCACGGTGATTTTGTTGTTGTAGAATGTGTCTGGCTAGCGTCCTTGCTGGACTCAGCAAATGAGGATATAGGTAGAGAGAGTGGCTAGGGAGTCAGAGAGGAGTTGCAAGGGTTGAAGTTTTGTAGGTTCCCTGCGTGGTGTACCTACGGATTGGGTGCAGGAGTGGCAGTGGGTGGGAGTGGTGATGGAGGAGAAGGTGACGCAGTTTGTGGTCAGAGGATAGGGAGAGGAGAGTTAGAGAGGTTAGATAGGGGCAAAAGGCGGGGTTGAAGAGGAGGTCCAGTGTTGTGTCTGTCTGTGTGAGTTAGGCTTCAGAGGTCATCGGGAGGAGGCCAAAGGAAGAGGAGGAGTGACAGGAGTTTGTTAGTAGTGGAATGTGGGGTGTATCGATCTGGAATGTTAAAATCTCCATGATAATAGTCGAGGGATGGTCGGTGGAAAGAAAGTGAGGAGCCAGGAAGCAAAGTGGTCAAGGAAGGTGGTGGCAGGGGCCCGGGGGTCGGTAGACAAACAGCCACTTGGAGGTTGGAGGGGGAGTAGATGCGGCATGAATGCACCTCGAAGGAGGGAAGGGTGACGGAAGGTCATTGGTGGAATGGGAGAGAAAGGAAACAGGTATCCTGACAGAAGAAGGCCCGACACTCCGCCATGTTTACTGCCAGGGAGGGGGGTGTGTAAACTGGAGGCCACCATAGGAGAGTGCATCAGAGGATGTGGTGTCGGAGGGTTTTCGTCAGCAAAGTTTCTGTTATCCAAGGAAGGTTAGATATGCGTGAGATGAAGAGGTTGTGGATGAAGGGAATGCTTGTTTTGCACACAGAACATACATTCCAGAGGCTCAGGACATGGGGATAGGTGCGTGCTGCAAGGGTTGAGGGGGATGGGTTTTGAGGTTTCATCGTGCGTTGATAAGTTGTGTGCTTGCTTGGTACTGTAAGTGATGCCTGAAACCACCAGTGGGATGCGCTGAGGGGGCCGGGGTTGGGAGATATGTCTCCCGGCAGCGAGGAGCAGCAGGTGAGACGTGAGGAGGTGTGTGTGGGATACAGAAAAAGGTGGTTGTTGTGGGATGTTTTTTGTGAGGTCTTATGTTGTGGAAGAGGTGGAAAGAGTAGAGTCAGGTTGTGAGGGTAAGACAGAAGGGAGAATCCATTTGCAGCCAACAAACGCGGGTGTCTGAGGGGAGAAAGGAGTTAGGATGATAGGGAGGCAGTGATGATTTTGGCAGAGAGGTGCATAATGTGTGCTGTGTGAGTGAGGAGCTGGGAAGGGTCTTGGTTACCTTTGGTTCACTTCTGGTTTCAATGCTGGTATTAATGCTGCATACACTTAAGGAGATTGCACTTAAAGGATGTTGCACAGACTGACTAAAGTCATGACTGACTAGGGTGCATGCTTAAATAGCAAGCCTGCTACTCTTACCAGGTGTGAAATTGGGAGTGTGAGGGGGGAGGATATTGGTGAGCAGAAGGAAAGATTGAAAAGTGATAGTGGGTAGACAATTAGGCCTCTTGTCACAGCGGGAGATGCAGCCAAACTACAAAGTTTATCAAAAGTGCGTACCATTCAATAAGAGACAGATAGCAGGAGATTTATACAGGGCACATGGAGAGGATGTTGAGGGTTGTAGTTACACAGAAATGCATACCATTCAATAAGAGACAGCAGGAGATTTACAGGCACATGGGAGGTTGAGGTTGTGTTCCACAGAAATGCAGTTCTCTATTTTCCCAGAGGACGCAAATAGCAGTTGATGGAGGTGGCAACGCCAGCATAGGGAGCGGGCACCATCTTAGATTCAGAACTCTGGCACGCAGATTCACACTGCTTTGTTAACAGGTGGGGACACAGATCTGATAGCCATATCATACCACTCTAGACCCCATCCAAGCTCTCCAATGGTCTTTGAGGGCAGACATAATGCTGATGTGGGTCTCATTGAAAATAAGTTGCACACCCCTGTGCTAAATGCTAAAAAATAATATGCAAAGTTCACTCAATTTAATATATAACTCATTTAGTTACATCTTTCTGGTGAAAAACAAGGAATTTTGAAGAAAATCATTCATGTAATACAATTCAGACCGATGACAAAATGTGCTGTGCAAACAAAAGCAGCATCTGGATTCTACAGGAAAACATGAATCACTTTCTTTCTCTGTAGCACTATCACCAAGGTCAGTGGGTTGGACAAACCATTCACAAATCATCCTCCCTCTCAGTTTTGTGACTCTCTTTATTCCGTGGGCAAAAAGTAGTTGTCCTTCCATTAACTTTAACCCCTTGCCAGTGCAAGGATTTTTGTTAACATTGTATTCATTGTTTTCCGCCCCTCTTTCCAAGAGTCATAACCGTTTTATTTTTCCATCTTTGTAACCAGATGAAGGCTTGTTTTTTTGCAGAAAAAGTTGTACTTTTTAATGGTACAATTGACCATACAATATAATGGACTAAAAAAAAAGAAAAATAAATTCTTTGCAGGGCAATATGTTAAAACACACCCCACAAATGTTTGTGGGAGGGATGTGAGGAAGGGCGTTCACTCCCAGAGGGGAGCTAACGAATCATATTGACCCAACTAACAAACAACTAATCTCTGGTCCTGAACTCATCGGAAACTAATGCTCTCTTCTATGCTTTCTCCCTTTACCTTAGGGATTTTATGGTGTCACCCACAAGGGTCTAAGGAGCCCCCTGGTATTCACCAGAGCCCACTGCAAAGTGGGATGGACTTCGCTGTAGGAGACTTTCAGGTCACTACCCCTGGAGGAGAAACCAGGGCTGATAGCAGGCAAAACATAATCAGGTCACTCTCAGTAAGGTCGTGGCTGGTGGCAGGAAGAGAACAGTCAAAGTCCAAAAGCACAAGATCAGATACAAGGAATAAAAAAACATAGATAAGCCCAAAACTAGTGGAAGCACTCCAATGAACTAGCAAGGGGTGCTGGGGAAAGTGACCTAATAAAGGGTCTAGCAACCGGTGATTGGTAATCAGAAGAGGACTGGCCCTTTAGATTTCAAAAAGCCGGTTCTGTGACCTAGAGAACAGGTACAAGAGCACTAACCAGAAGTAGAGGACAAGAGTGGAGCAGAAGGGGGTAGAGGTGAGTGCAAGCCAGGATGGGGCGCAAAAACGTTCCTCGTGACAGTACTCCACACCATTTCAGACCCCTCTTTTTCCGAGTTTGCTAAAATCTCCAGATGAGCTCTGAAGCATCAATATTTTCATCAGGCTCCCAGGACCTCTCTTCAGGCTCATATCCTTTCAAGTCAACCAGAGAGTAACTTTTGCAGTTTTTGAGACAGAATTTTTTTGGACCTTTTATGTCTCTAGAATCTGTTTCTGTAAAAGATGTCTGGGACTTTTGAGAAAAGTGGTTGAGGACCAAGTAAGTGCTTTAGGAGAGAGACATGGAAGGAATTCGGGATCTTCATAGGTGACGGCAAACCGAGCTTGAAACATAATTAGTTTGCCGATGCACCGAGAAGGTTTCAGGGAAACATGGTCTGAGCTTGACACTAAGAATTTTCAGGCAAACGTACTTGGCAGATGACCACAGGTCTCCGCTTCTTGCCTGCTTAAAACTTTGTCTGGGAAGATGATCAAAGTTAGCCTCGGGTATCCTGCCAGATTTAAGTTATGTCTTGGACTTTGCAGTCCACAGCTAGAACATCAGAGATAGTAGGTAGAGGATGAGGAGGGCGGGGATGTCATCCATAAATAACAAAGAATAGGAAAGTTCCAGTAGAGTCAGAATCAAGATGGTTATACCAAAATTCAGCCCAGAGAAGAAGGTTGGCCAATTATCTTAATGGGATGACACAAAGTTAGGAAGGCAGTTCCCAAGGACTTTGTTCACCCTCTCCACTTGTCCGTTGGATTGAGCATGGCAGGCAGAAGAGAAGACTACCTTGACCTGAAGATAAAGCCAATCAAAGAGTTCAGTGGCCGGGGGCAATGGACAGTGTTTTTTGATAAGGATTTTAATTAAGCCCTGATAATCAAGCAGGGGAACTATGAACCATGTTTCTTTTCAAGAAGAAGAAACCGATACCGACAGAAGAAGAAGACTTGCAGATAAAGTCCTTCTGTAGGGTTTCTTTGGTATAGAATAACATGGCCTGAGTTTCGGACACAGAAAGAGGATGCACTCTACCGTGAGGAGGCACCATGCTAGGCATGAGGGCTATAGGACAGTCATAGGTCCGGTGTTGTGTGCTTGCCTTTCACAGAAGACATCTGCAAATTCTTGATACGAATTCGGAAAATCCTGAAGCGGAGTCGGGAGCATCGAGAAGCATATTGCAACCGGCAGGGAGGCATGAGATACCAATAGTGGCACGGTTACCCTCGCCTATTGGCCAGTCAAGTAGGGGAGCATGGAGCCGCAGCCATGGAAGACACAGGAGAACTATAAAAGAAGAATGTGGAATCATGAGGAATGAGATCTTCTCCCTGTGAATAACCCCAACCTGAAGGGTCAAAGGTTCTTTATGATACTAATGGAAGAGATTATCAAAAGCTTAAGAAAAATAAAAGGACAGTGTGGTGCAAAATTTTATGGTGTATTGGCCCACTATGGAATCATCTTGCCGTAGACAGAGAAGAGATGCTTCTGCAAAGGAAGCACGCCCAAGTTCTTCAAAGACCTAGAAGACTAGTAGGCTGACCGTCGATGGATCCCCTCACTCTCAGAGGAGTGTGGCCCAGGGCCAGGGCTTTGCCAGATAGCAGACTTATAATAAAAGCTTCTTTGGCATGATCTGAGGAAAACTGATGCACGATAATTTCAAAGTGTGTAGTACACTGGTTTATGAAACTTGACAGGTTTTAGGGTTACCGTCATTGTGTGGAGGTAATGACAGGTGCAAACCATGACTAGTGGTGGCAGCAGGTAGGGACCATGACAGGTGTGACCGCAAGGTCTTGGACATCTGGCAAAGACACCTTGGCAGGATCCATGGTTAGTTTGCACTGTGAAACACAGAGGTTAACACAAACACAGATGTGAAACCTCTGGGTCATTGCGATAGATGACGTGGCTTCTCACAGTGACAGCATGAGATGCAGCATGGTACAGAAGGAGCAGGTGAAAACCTAGTCAGGTCACTGGTGAAGCGGTCAGGGCTCGAAACAGACAAAATGTAATTGGGTCACTTGCAGTAAGGTCAGGGCAGACAACAGGTAGAGAAAAGTCCAAAAGCATGGGGTCAGATGCCAGAAATAAAAAACTTAGATAAGCACAAAACTAAGTGTCCTAATAAAGGGTCCAGCGATTGGTGATCGGTAATCAGCAGTGCGCTGGCCTTTAAATTCTAAATTTTCCCTATTGAATTGGTATGTGCGTGCCAGCTAGAAGCGGAGGATGAGAGTTGAGCAGGAGTTGGGAGAAGTGAGTGCCAGCTAGGACAGAGGGTGCAGACACGAGCACGTCCACGGTCTGGAACGGGGACTGCGAACCGCTTCGTGGCACAGGGATTGGAAAGTCAGCTTGTTACAGATTTGTTTAGGAGCATTGATTCTCTGTGTCCTATTCAGCTGAACATAGTATTTATGACTATATGGATAAAATTGGACTTTCTTGGCTAACTACTCAGGATCTACTATTTGGCACTATAAACTCATGTTGTACTTATTTTGGACAAGTATACGCAAGTACCCTAAATATTTGAATAATTTTATTCATGTTTATGAAGTGATTTTTTTTTTTTTTGTATCTGCACTTGTGAAGTTCTGATTATCTCTAAGTCCCCAAGCCTCACATACCATAGTGTCAGAAATTTAAATAAGATCCTGGTACATAGTCATTTCTAGGAAACAAAACACGATACTTGGTTAAGACTAGTGATGAGCGAACCCTAAAAAGTTTGAAACGAACCACGAACTTTGAGAAGTTCGTTTCGAAGTTCAAGTCAACTTCGAACTTGAATTTCGAAACCCATTAAAGTCAATGAGAGATGATGTTCAGGTTAATTTTTATACCTATACAGGTGAGGAGAAGCCGTAACTACATTCCATAAGAGTAAACTGGATACGTGGAACAACTTAGAAAAATGAAGAAACTTTGGCTCTAAGATTCACATAAAAAAATTGAGAGGCTAAAATAATTCATTCCTTTCAATGGTTAACTGATAAGATGAGGACAGAAGCCAAAGGAGGTGAAGTGGTAGCCACTGCTACAGGGCCCCTTTGACACATAAGAAGACACCGGTATTGGAAATGGAACATGGTAACTGTCAGGAGTCCCCTATCACTTTTTGCACCAGGGCCCAAAAACATGTGATATATGTGATGGCAGCAAGAACATCCTAAAGGGGAACATGAAGGTTCAGCTGGCAGGGCTGTAGTTATAGGGGGTGCAGTGGTAGCCAGGGCTGCCATCAGTCATCTATTAACTGTTTCAGGGCCCCATGCAGCTAAATAAAATGGGGCCCCACCCATTACTAGTTCCTATTTTTTAACTTATCAGTGGGCCCCTTTTTGATTAGGGCCCCTGACAGGAGTACAGTCAGGCAGAAGCAGGGTCCAAATGCTGGAAATGTGAGCTAAGACCTCGAGCCTTACTCAGGTTCATGACGTGTGCCAGGCTAGGGATGTGCATAAGTCTACTGATTCTAAGGGCGGCAAGGAGATTTCTCCCATTGTCGCACACCACCTTGACTGTTGCCAGGTTCTTAGCACCCAGCCACTAGTCAGTCTGAGTGTGCAGAGCCCTCTACAGCTCTTGACCTGTGTGTTGATGGTTCTCTTAATTTGAGAACGGCTTGGTTTCTCTTGGCACGTGAAGGCTACCCGTCAAGGTTGGGGATCTGGACTCTGCACCATCCCTGCAGTGTTGAAGAGTGTCGGCCGAGACACATCACTAGAGGCACTGTCATCCAACCAACTCACCCAATGAGCAGTCAGTGAGATGGAACACCCTTGACCGTGCTTACTGGTTCATGTGTTTGTTGTCAGATGGACTTTGGTGGACACAGATGCAGCCAACGTGCTGGAGATCTTTTCTGCAATGTGGCGGGCCAGGGCAGGGACAGCTTTTCTTGCAAAGAAATGCCTGCTCGACATCTGATATTAGGGGCATGCTAGGTCCATGATATGGAAGAACCCATCTGTGTCCACCAGGTGGAAAGGCAACATTTCGAAGGCCAAGAGCCTGGGAATACCGACATTCAGGCTTTTGGCTTTGGTATGGTTGGGGTGAAAGCGTTTCTTATGCTCCGACGCTTGGTACACAGAAGGCTGACTGCCGGACTGACCGCTGTATAGCGTGCAGGTCAAACTGGTGGAAGAGGAAGGTGTAGGCTGTGTTGCTGGTGGTGGGAATCGGCCGACAGTGTCTGGGACTGGGGATGGTGCTTGCTCTTGCTACTCTGGCACATCAGCAGCAGAGGACTGCTTGGGCTTGGAAGTGGCGGAGGAGGAGGTCACAATGGTTGGAAGCCCAGGACCTGTGTGGCCTTTTTTCTCCAAGTGACTCTTCCACAGCAATTCATGCTTTACATTCATGTGCCTGTTCATGCTGGTGGTGCTTAAGCTCTTTATATTCTTTCCTCGACTGATGTGTTGAAAGCAAATCCGGCATATGACATCAGTCAGAGAATCTGAGGCTTGATCAAAAAAGGCCCTGGCTTCACAGGTCCTGAACCTCTTAGACTGTGAAAACCTTGTAGCGACATTCCTGCTGCCACCACTGACCAAGGCTGGCAGAGTAATGTCAGCGGATTTGTGTGACCGCCCTTTCCTTTTCTGAGGACAGATTCGCTGTGACACTACCCCCATCATCATACTCCTCCTCTTCCACTGATGATGCGCTCGCCAGCTGCTGCTGAAAAGACCACATTGGATCCGCAAATGTCATCATCATCATCATCACAGGTGACTTCCTGTTCCTGGCAGTCTACATCCTCAAACTGCGGGCTAGAAGCCACAGGCACCGCTACGAGGCACCGCTGACCGCTTGATATTTCTGCCAATGGATCAGCTTCCTTCTCCTCCTCTGAGGGCATCAGCAACTGGGCGTCACAGCAGACAAAATCATCCTCTTTGGCCTCTTGATCTTTTGAAATGCCTTCTGTCCCCGACCGCATTGTGTTATCAAAGACGTCTTCAGAATATAGATTATCTACAGTGCTCTGTATTGGGTGAAATTTGGCCCATGTTTGCTTCAGGTTGGACTGATGATGATTACATTTGTGGCCATGACTAAGAGGAAGAGGAGTTAAAACCACTGGATACAGGGTGTGTTAACCATTGAAGAACAGATCTTCAGTAATGAGACACAGGGAACCGACCAAGCGATAAAAGGCCTGTTGGTCCTTCGACTGATGATGTGCTCGCTTGTGTATTGTCCGAAGTACTTGGAGTGCCTTGTCTCGTAGCTCTAGCTCCACGCCCTTCCTTGTTCGCTTACCACCTCTAGTTCACTTCATGTTCAAAAAGATAAATATCAAAAAGGTAAAGATTTGTTAACGGTCTCTTATGGAAGAACTCTACTCCAACACTGGAAAAATAAAGTTTTCTTCAATCCCAGAAATTTGCAGCAAGCAATCAGTATTAGAAATAAATTTCTTTCAATGGCAGATTTGTTAACAGTGCTTTATGAAAGAACTGAAGAATTTCAATCCAAAAAATTTGTAGCAAGCAATCAGTATTTTAAATAGATTCCTTTCTATTGGAGATTTGCTAACATTGTCTTCTGCACTAGCTGTACCCCCAAAACTGAAAAAATGAACTTTTGGGCACTCAATCAAATTTGCAGCAAGTAACCAGTATTTGAAAGCTCTTTCTTTCTATTGGACATTTGCTAACGGTGTCTTCTGCACTATCTGTATACCCAGAGCTGTAAAAATGAACTTTTGGGCACTCAATCAAATTTGCAGCAAGCAACCAGTATTTAAAATCAATTTCTTTGTATAGTAGATTTGCTATTGGTGTCTTCTGCAGTAGCTGGAACCCCAAAACAGGAGAAATGAGCTTTTGGGCAGTTAGAATAAAGATGGTAAAGATGCAGCCAGCAATACAAAACTCCCTAACTATTGCTGTGTATGATTCGCTAAGCTTGCTGTCCCCCCTAACTAATCTAACTGGCTGATTTTCCTGTCTAAAATCACTGAGAAATAGTGTGCCTGCATGCATGCAGGCAAGCAGACAGAGGGCAGTGTGTTCAGTATAGAGAGTGAACTCAAATGGCGTTCACCAGGAAATACAATGACACACATAACAGGGTCATGTGATTTTAGCAGCCAATGAGATCCCTACACACTCAAGGGTGACGTTTTTTGACACTCCTCTGTTGTGCACGGATTGGATGGCCGCCAAAACTGCAGGAAGCAGCTAAAGTGAAACTAAGAATGGGGTGTCGAGCGCATGTCTCTAACGTGAATTTTTCTCGAACAAAATGTAAAAAGCTCGGTTTAGCTCGACTTCTAAAAAATTGAGAAGTTCAACTTGAACTTAACTTTTCTTGAACCGTTCGATCAACACTTCTTAAGACCTGATAGTTAAGACCTAGGGTCTCATATATGTGGAGGTTGTTTGTTTTGCCCATTCGTAATGAAGACCAAGATATTCGTTCAACCCCTTAATGGTAGAACATACGACATTAAACAGCTCATTAATTGTAAGATTTCAATGTCCCAAACTGTATGTAGGAAAAACCATCCAAGAATTTGGAAGAAGAATCTCGAAACATATCAGTGTCATTCAAACTGAGGAACGTACAGGATGTACACCAGGGAAACATTAAGATATTAAAATTTTGGGGAATATGTGTCAATAAATTGGGCCCAAGGAAGGGTAATTTAAATACCATGTTGCTTCAAAAGGAAGCAAGGTGGATCTACCGCCTACATGTGTTGAGTCCTCATGGACTAATTGAGAGCTTTTCATATGCACCATTTACATACTAGTAACTGGACTGCCATAGGCACCCATAGGCCCATAGTTTAAATGGTTGCATATTGGGGTAAAGTGACCCGAAGGACCTGAGTATTTATTTTTATCTGTATCTGCTTTGTTATTGGTTAATTATATCCAATTGGTTGCGGTTGTGACAGCATGCACGAAGTGACTTACCTGTGCTCTAAGAATAACGTGATGAGAAACGAACATATATAATCTAGCTCTATTATTAAATTAGTACATCTATGCCATAAAGCGATCTCTGACATTATCTCCTGTGCTAATTATTCTAAATGTGGTGAACTATTAGCATAGGTCAGTGATAAAGGGTTTGGAGTATTTTTGATACTGAAAGTTGTATCCACATTAATTATTTAGAGTATGTGATGCAGTCAACACCAATGATTTGGGAAGGCAGATGTGTCTCTCCTCGGGAGACTGCGGTTTCTCCATATCCATGGCTGTAGATGTACTAGCAAAGTATATGTATCAGGTAGGTCCGGTTGTTATGGCATTCAAATGCCGGGGTCACCTGACTGGCTCGTCACTTCCGGGGATGCGCTGTATCGTAGCGTACCCGGTTGCTATGGTATTGTAATGCCGGGGGTCATGTGACCAGCCGGCTACTTCCGGACATGCGCTGTAGCGAGTTACGCGCGTCATACAAGAGGCGAATGTTATGGCTTTACAGGGTTGCCATGACATTAGAATGGTTTGGTCATGTGGTTTTACCACTTCCGGACATGCGTAGTTGAGTCCGGGACACGCCGAAACTGGACTATCATTTGCCAGGTAACTAGGTAAGAGTACAAAAGCCAAGCGTGCGTGCAGTTCATTGCCTGCAGCCATCTGGTTATCATCTATTACCGAGCAGGACATCTCTCATTTATCCCCCTGATGAACCCTCGTGTCATTGTTGAGGGGGAAACGCGTCGGGGTTTAAGAAGGGAAACCATGGAATTAAGGTTGTATCTATCCTGAATATGTTTTCCTAGCATACCTATATGAGTTGTATTGGGTGTATAGTTATATACAGTGGATATCTGTTTCCAAGGAATCGTCTTATATGGAGTTCAGCACTTTACTTTCACTATATACCATCCAGTAAGAAGTAGTGGATAAGTGCTGTTTTCATTATAGGAGTCCATATTTTTGTAGCTTTTCCTTGATGTTGTCTGCCAGTTATTCACCTGGTACTATTGACCCTCATTTTGTTATCTGTCCTCCTCAGGAGGGTATATATCCCTTATCTTATTTTGAATACATTATCTATATATATCTATTGAGGTGGGATAGTTACTAGGGTCAGCCATCGGTGATCGGGACGTCCTTTTCGGGACGAACACCTGATCTTATTTAGGGGTAGGTTAGGTATTAGTTAGAGATAGTAACTGTAAGGTAGATAGTAGGATATTTTAAATGATTTATTAAAAGTTATATTTTAGAATAGGAATTTGTTTTTGGCCGCAGTGATTCCAATTTTCACAAATTCCATTGTTTGCTATTTAAATTTTCTGTGATTTTGAGTTTATATTTATGGAAGGGTTTTTGAGTGAACCTGTGGGTGCAGCGAAATGGTTGCCTGAGGTGCAAAAGATTTTTTCTGACTGCGAATTAGTGGAAGATACAAATAGGACGGATTTGAGATCTATATTCAAAGATCTGTATGTTGCTTATAAGGACAATATAAAGTCCTTTTGGGAGACACACTGTCTTGAAAATTATATTAAAGCCAATATCGTACCTAGAGGCCTGAGATCACAGGTTAGCCCGTCCCCAAGGTCAAGGTCCTCAAACTTGGTTAAAAAGTGGGAACAAGAATTGCTGAGGTCATCTATTAATTTAATGAAAATTCTCTTAGAAGAAGAGAAAGGAATTCTTGAAAGGACTGAAAAAAAGCTGAAGGAGACCATAGAAAGAGCGGTAGCCTTTAAAACTGACCCAGATTTTGCCAGACGTGAAGTGACCCTAAAAAATTCTGTTGAAAAATACACACATAATCTAAAAGAACGTAAACATAAGCAATATTTACGGGATCTTGGGGAGTTTAAGGAGGGGAAGGCTTTTTCCCATCTCTTTGAGTCTGAATTGAAAGAAACAGATATATCTGCTTCGGATTCTGATAGTGAGTATAACAATCGCCACACCAGAGGAGGCAGTCATAGAGGGAGAGGGGGTTACTATAGACCATGGAGGAATCCCAGGAGAGTGAGAGATTGGGGAGGACGAAATGGAACATTAAATATAGATGGTCTGCCAACATCTCAATCTCAGTTGGCGTCCTCCTCAAATGGATCCTCGTCTTCCTCATTGTCTTCCGTTTCAGCTCCTTTTTTAGAGCAACAAACAGACAATTATACGCTGAGGGAAAGTACAGTGAAACAACCAAAAAAGAACAGGAGAGGCAGAGGCAGAACCAAATAATCAATTTATCAAAAAAATCACTGTCCAAAGATCAGGTGGACGTCCTTTCAAAGGGATTATCATTTGTACCTACAACTAAATATAATGACTTTTGTTGGATTAAGGATGTAAACCTGTTTATACGAAAGATTAAATGGTTTAAATTTTTTAAGAACAGTGAACAACAGACATGTGATGATCTTGGCATTACGGTGGAGGATTTACCGGGTGTAAGATTATTGACTGACCTCTTGAAGGAAGGAGACAATGGGGTTGGAATAGGTCCACAGACAGACCTGAGACTTAAAAGTACAAGGTTCCCCCCACCCCAGGACACCCCGGAAATCGATATATTCCTAAAATTGGTCATGAGGGATCTGGAAGCTTTAGCCAGACAAAGACCAAGATCAGGATATAGATCGAATTTGAGTAAGCATGAGATAAGAGCTTTGACCACTCTGGAAACAGATCCAGAAATAGTGATAAAACCCTCGGATAAGGGGGGGAATGTGGTCATCATGGATCACTCTAAGTATGTTCACATGTGTAACCGTTTATTAGAGGACAGGGGTGGTTATGCCATTCTTGGGGAAGACCCGACTACTCAGTTCTTGGAAGAATTAGAGGCAATTGTTGTATGTGGTGTGGATGATGGTATACTATCAAAAGAAGAGGCACGTTTCTTGCTGCCCAGTAAACCAAAGATAGCAACTTTTTATGCGTTACCAAAGATTCATAAGGGGCTTGTTCCCCTTAAGGGACGACCCATAGTCTCGGGTATTGATTCCCTGACGCAGAATGTCGGGGTGTATCTTGATAAGATCTTGAGAGAATTCGTAGTTACTCTCCCCTCCTATTTGAGAGATACGGCTGATCTCCTTAATAAACTGGAGGGCGTCAGTGTGGATAATGATGTCTATTTAGCCTCGGTGGATGTTGAGGCCCTATATAGCAGCATTCCCCACTTTTGGGGCCTCCATGCTGCCGAGTATTTTTTGAGGATGAGGGGGGGACAATTTGAGAGACATAACAGACTTGTCCTCGATCTGCTTGAATTCACACTGACGCATAATTATTTCCTCTTCGGACCCAGGGTCTACCACCAGCTCAGGGGTACGGCTATGGGGAGCCCTTGCGCTCCCACGTATGCCAATCTATTCCTGGGCTGGTGGGAGAGGACCCTGGTGTTCGGAGAGGGAATGGAGAGTTATACCGACAAAATCATACTCTGGGGCAGGTACATCGACGACGTCTTCGTGCTGTGGCAGGGCACGGAGGCGTCGTTTAAAGATTTCATCGATGTCCTGAACATAAATGAGGTCGGTTTACACTTCACATTTGAATTTCATACATCAGAGATTGCGTTTTTGGACTTAAAAATATTTAAAGATAATCTGGGTTTCTTACAGACTCGGACTCACCGGAAGGAGACAGCTACAAATAGCCTCTTAAGGTGGGAGTCACATCATCCGGTTAATTTAAGGAAAGGGATACCTAAGGGACAGTACCTTAGGGTGCGAAGAAATTGTTCCCGAATTGAGGATTATTATAAACAAGCTAATGACCTACGTGTTAGGTTTCTTGAGAGAGGTTACCCCTCATCCTCTCTCACACCAGCCTTTAAAAATGCATTAGTGAGGGATAGAAACACTCTTTTGAATTCAAGAGAAAGGGAAAAAGAAGAAACACAATTCAGAGTGATAGGGACCTATGATGACAGGAACAACGATGTAGTGCGTATTTTACGTAAGCACTGGGGGATTCTTAAATTAGATAAGGATTTATCTGATTGTCTCTCGTGTAGGCCCCTTATTACTTACAGACGGGGAAGATCCCTAAGGGACAGACTCATTCGAAGTCACTATGTAGCCCCCATGAAGGAGAAATCCTGGCTGGAAAGGAAACCGTTAGGCATGTTTAGGTGTGGAGGTTGTGTCTATTGCAGACACATATGTCAAACTAAAGAATTCCGGAGCAATGTGACAAATAAGGTATACTCAATTCGAGATTTCATGAATTGTCGTACCCAAGGAGTGGTATACCTTGGAAATTGTGTCTGTGGGAAACAATATGTGGGCAAGACGAAAAGACAAGTAAAGGTGCGAATTGGTGAACATCTGGGGGACATCAGGCATAGACGGGACACCCCACTGTCCAGACATATATGGCAGGAACATGGTGGTGATTCATCGGGCCTGATGTTCCTATGTATTGAAAAGATCCATGTGACATCGAGAAAGGGAGATATAGATAAGAGATTGCTCTGTAAAGAGACAGAGTGGACATACAGACTTCGATCACTACAGCCAGAGGGCCTTAACGAAATATTATACTTTGGCTGTTTCATCTAGGTCGGCACCCATAGGCCCATAGTTCAAATGGTCGTATATTGGGGTAAAGTGACCCGAAGGACCTGAGTATTTATTTTCATCTGTATCTGCTTTGTTATTGGTTAATTATATCCAATTGGTTGCGGTTGTGACAGCATGCACGAAGTGACTTACCTGTGCTCTAAGAATAACGTGATGAGAAACGAACATATATAATCTGGCTCTATTATTAAATTAGTACATCTATGCCATAAAGCGATCTCTGACATTATCTCCTGTGCTAGTTATTCTAAATGTGGTGAATTATTAGCATAGGTCAGTGATAAAGGGTTTGGAGTATTTTGATACTGAAAGTTGTATCCACATTATTTTTAGTATGTGATGCAGTCAATACCAATGATTTGGGAGGGCAGATGTGTCTCTCCTCGGGAGACTGCGGTTTCTCCATATCCATGGCTGTAGATGTACTAGCAAAGTATATGTATCAGGTAGGTCCGGTTGTTATGGCATTTAAATGCCGGGGTCACCTGACTGGCTCGTTACTTCCGGGGATGCGCTGTATTGTAGCGTACCCGGTTGCTATGGTATTGTAAAGCCCGGGGTCATGTGACCAGCCGGCTATTTCCGGACATGCGCTGTAGCGAGTTACGCGCGTCATACAAGAGGCGAATATTATGGCTTTGCAGGGTTGCCATGACATTAGAATGGTTTGGTCATGTGGTTTTACCACTTCCGGACATGCGTAGTTGAGTCCGGGACACGCCGAAACTGGACTATCTTTTGCCAGGTAATTAGGTAAGAGTATAAAAGCCAAGCGTGCGTGCAGTTCATTGCCTGCAGCCATCTGGTTATCATCTATTACCGAGCAGGACATCTCTCATTTGTCCCCCTGATGAACCCTCGTGTCATTGTTGAGGGGGAAACGCGTCGGGGTTTAAGAAGGGAAACCATGGAATTAAGGTTGTATCTATCCTGAATATGTTTTCCTAGTATACCTATATGAGTTGTATTGGGTGTATAGTTATATACAGTGGATATCTGTTTCCAAGGAATCGTCTTATATGGAGTTCAGCACTTTATTTTCACTATATACCATCCAGTAAGAAGTAGTGGATAAGTGCTGTTTTCATTATAGGAGTCCATATTTTTGTAGCTTTTCCTTGATGTTGTCTGCCAGTTATTCACCTGGTACTATTGACCCTCATTTTGTTATCTGTCCTCCTCAGGAGGGTATATATCCCTTACCTTATTTTGAATACATTATCTATGTATATCTATTGAGGTGGGATAGTTACTAGGGTCAGCCATCGGTGATCGGGACGTCCTTTTCGGGACGAACACCTGATCTTATTTAGGGGTAGGTTAGGTATTAGTTAGAGATAGTAACTGTAAGGTAGATAGTAGGATATTTTTAATGATTTAATAAAAGTTATATTTTAGAATAGGAATTTGTTTTTGGCCGCAGTGACTCTAATTTTCACAAATTCCATCGTTGCTATTTAAATTTTCTGTGATTTTGAGCTTCAAAAGGAAGCAAGGTGGATCTACCGCCTACATGTGTTGAGTCCTCATGGACTAATTGAGAGCTTTTCATATGCACCATTTATATACTAGTAACTGGACTGCCATGTCACTTTACCATGCGAGTATTGTTATTCACATATTAAAATTGGTTTCAAATCATGTTACTAATTATTGAAGTATGTTTTAAATATTTCAGCATCATTAAGAATAACTTACATATTCAGTACATAGTTAACTGTAATTAGTATCTATTGAAATCCCCCTCAGTTGACCCACTGTAGTATTTTATTTATAATCTTATTATTGGACTATCTTGTTTTGGACAAAATAGTACTGACTTTAAATAAGTTATTATGTATCTCATGTGCATCTGGGAAAGCTGTCATTTCATAGTGTCAAGCAATGTTGTAAGGTGTAACAGTTCCATATGTTCTCACTCCATTTTATGCTTTTCTTGAAATATATCCTGCCTATTCAGTACAGAATACAACATAAACTCATCACTCTCACACATAAGGCTCTCCACAGTACTGCACCCCCATACATCTCCTCCCTTATCTCTGTCTACCACCCTACCCGCTCTCTCCGCTCTGCTACTGATCTAAGATTACACACCTCACTCATCCGAACCTCCCATACCCATCTCCAAGATTTTGCACGTATTGCACCAGTTCTCTGGAACATGTTACCCCATGTGATCAGGCACACTCACAACCCCCACAGTTTTAAGTGCTCTCTGAAAACTCATCTTCTTAGACAAGCCTATCAAGATCTCTAATTGTCCACCCCCCAAATTCTGTCACAGATTCTTCACTTCCTGCACTTTGGCACCCACAGGCACTTATCTGTATATAGATGTATGGTTGGGATGGCAGGTTCATCCACATTTTATGTATACTACCCCATATTTATGTAAAATGGCTGGTCCATTGTAAACCAAGCACTTGTCACCCTTCGTCTCACCCATGCACCCTAATAGATTGTAAGCTCTTGCGAGCAGGGCCCTCACACCTCGTGTCTCATTTGTCAGTAGCTTTTTTATAATGTAATGTCTGGATTGTCTGTGCTTATTCCCTCTATGTTGTAAAGTGCTGTGGAATATGTTGGCACTATATAAATAAAGATTATTATTATTATTATTATTATTATATCCGCTATTTTGTTCTAACTTTACCGAGGCAATATGGTAAAATAATACGTAGTAATATCTCATCATTAGTACATTCCATTCCACATTGTTCTAACTCCGGATATGTGATTCTGTTTGTAGACACAGTGTTCTAAGGCTATGTTCACACGTCTTAAATGCGGGGAGTACATTACGCCCCGCAATTACGCCGGGTGTTCGGGAGCTCGTGCCGCATACTCCCGCGGCGTGGGGGGGCCTGCAGCCTGCCGGCCCATAGACTGTCATTACTCACGGTGCGTAAGCGCCATGAATAAATTACATGTCAATTATCTCCCCACTCGTGCAATATGATCATATTGTACGCACAGGGAGAGGAGGCGTAATCCATAGTTCTAGAGAACTATGGATTACCCTAATGATTGGGGCGCATTTCGCTCGTATTGGAGCACAGTATGCTCTCAATACGTGGCAAAATGCGTCCCAAAATAAGCCGTGTGAACATACCCTAATGCCGCCATCCAATAAGATCGTGGAATTCTGCTTCAATCTAGAGTGTTCTAACTCCACCATCAAATTGTAAGGGGCTATTTGGTTATGTGCAATTATGTATTGCTGCCTTCTTTTTGCATGAAAACATCTTTTTTTTTATAACAAACGCAAATTTGCAGTTTATAACTTAACAGCTTCCGAGATCGGTGGAAAGAAAGGCTACTTCTTTATTCAGCAAAAAGCGATCACTGACAGGAGTGGTAATGGTTTAACCAGTGTTCTGGTATAGATATTACATAAAATTATGTCAAAGACGCCAAACATAAAAAAGGATTATATTATGGTCAGATTCCTGTGTTCCGCAGAATAAGAATGCAATAACGTCCTCTGCCATAATTGAATTTTTGAAAGAAAGTCAGCATATCGTTTGTCAAATCGAACACAGTTACGAAAATCAGGGCATAGCTGTGCGCAAGAAGGTGATAACATGCATAGCATCCTAGACAGTTTCTTAAAAAATGCAGAGCTGTATAGTCCTTAGATGGATAATCAAAGCTATTGTAAAATGCCGAACAAATATGGAATTTGAGATCGTACAAGTACAGAAGGACATTTTTTGGGATTAAAGAAAAGCACAGTTTTGCAGTGTTGCTGCTAGAGTTCTTCCATAAGACACCGTTAACAAATTTGTCTTAGAAAGAAATCTATTTCTAATACTATTTGCTTGCTGCAAATTTTTGTGGTTGAAGAAAAGTTCAGTTTTGTAGTGTTGCTGCCAGAGTTCTTCCATAAGACACTCTTTACGAATCTGTCCTAGAAAGAAATCTATTTCTAATACTATTTGCTTGCTGAAAATTTTTGGGATTGAAGAAAAGTTCAGTTCTCCAGTGTTGCTGCTAGAATTCTTCCATAAGACACCGGTAACAAATCTGTCATAGAAAGAAATCTATTTCTAATAGTGTTTGCCTGCTGCAAATTTTTTGGTATTGAAGAAAACTTTATTTTTCCAGTGTTTGGAGTAGGGTTCTTCAATAAGAGACCGGGAAGAAATCTTTACCTTTTTAATATTTATCTTTTTTGAACATGGAGCGAACTAGAAGTGGTAAACGAGCAAGGAGTGGCATAGGGCATGGAGAGGTAAGAGACAAGGTTCTACTTCCAGTGCTCCGGACAACACAGAAGCGAGCACATCGTCAGTCGCAGGCCTCAGAAAGGGAGAGGGCGATCACACAAGTCCACTGACATTACTTCGCCAGCCATGGTCAGTGGTGGCGGCGGGAACACCGTTACTAGGTTTTCACAGTTGAAGAGGTCCAGGACCTGTGAAGCTTGGGCCTTTTTTGATCAAACCTCAGATTCTCCGACTGACGTCATATGCCAGATTTGCTTTCAATGCGTCAGTCGAGGAAAAAATATAGAATATAAGCACCACGAGCATGAACAGGCACATGTATTTAAAGCATGAATTGCTGTGGAAGGGTCACTTGGATAAAAAAGGCCACACAGGTCCTGGCTTTCCAACCACCTCCTCCTCCTCTGTCACTTCTAAGCCCAAGCGGTCCTCTGCTGCCGATGTGCCATAGCAGCATGAGCAAGCACCATCCCGAGTCCCAGACACTGTTGGCCGATTCCTGACCTCACTGAGTGACAGTCAGGATGAGGAAGTGGAGGAGGATGATGAGGCAGGGGTGGACACCACCAATACCGATTACCCTTCAGTGGTAAGAGGTTGGCACAGATTTCAGGAGGAGGAAGATCTGGTTAGTGCCCCTTGACCCCGAGACTTGGGAGATCCCGGCAGCTTCTCACAAATGAGTGCTTGGATGCTACATTACCTGCAACATGATCCACGCTTCAAGGCAATCAAAATGAACAACGATTACTGGGTGGCCACTCTCCTTGATCCAAGTTACAAATCAAAAGTGAGCAATTTCCTTCCATCCACACAAATTGACAGGAGAATGCAGGAATTTGAAAAAGTGCTCAGTGAGCAACTCGAGACATCTGTTGCATCGACTTCACATTCTAATGTCACAGTGGAACAATGTCAACTACGTGCCAGCAGTAGAATGGCAAGTAGCCGCAGCAGTAACAGCAGGCAGTGTGGCAGAAGCGTACTGGGTGACATTTTTCACTCGTTTTTTACCACCGCAACCATGCCTGCAAGGCAGGGCAGCGTTCAGACACACAGAGACCACCTTAAGACCATGGTCCATGACTACCTGCGGCTCAACACTGATGTTTTTGGACTTAATCTAGACACATTCAAATTCTGGGTGTCCAAGCTAGATGAATGGTCTGAGCTTGCTCAACACATCATACAAATTTTATCCTACCCAGCAGCCAGTGTTATCTCAGAACGCACATTCAGCACAGCTGGTGGGGTGATAACTGAGCGTATATCCAATTGCAGGAAACCAACTGTTAAAAACATACATTTATTAACTATGTTTTTTTAAAACACATATAGGTTAATGCTGCCATCAGGTCTGTGTTTTTATTCTGTTTTATCAATGTATAATGTTGTATGTTTTGTTTGTTGGAGTATTGAAGGAAGTGACGAGGTAGGGGGCTCGTGCTTGAGAAAGGGGAGGAGTCTCCCCGAAACGTCGCACGCCCGCCTCGGTCCCGACCTGTCTGTCAGCGCTGCACTACTCGACTCCCTAACGCTGGAGATCCTTGGAGCCTATTGCCTTGTACTACGGATGCTTTGCTGGTTGTGGACTACTACTTATGGATACATGCAAGTAGCACTTGTTGTGCACGAAAAATGTATATGTGTTTTAAGAAACATAGTTAATAAATGTATGTTTTTAACAGTTGGTTTCCTGCAATTGGATATACGCTCTTGATATAAAGGGAGAATAGGGAACTCCCACTAGCAGGTTACCTACCAACCTAGCAATCAATAATACCACCGAATTCATTGTGGGGTGATAACTGACAAACGTCTCCGTCTTTCCCCTGAGAATGTGGATCGTTTGACACTTATCAAAATGAATCAAGCGTGGATCTCTGACGGTTTTGTTGCCCCAGTTGCCGATGTCACTGATTAGTAAACTGTAGCACGACTTCTTGACAATGTGAAACACATTCCATCAGTCATTGATTAACATCAGTCAGTCTGCCATAAGTCATCTATTTAGTGTTTCTGGGCCCCATACAGCCAAATCAAATGGGGCCCCCTCCCATTACTAGTTCCTGTTTTTTAACATATTTGAGGGCCCCTTTTTGATTAGGGCCCCTGACAGGAATACTGCCCTATTGGCACCCCTGGTGGTAGCAGCTAGTTTGAATAGTTAAGGGGAGGGGGAGTATAGCAAGCTTAGGGAATCATAGACAGCAATAGTTAGGAATTTTTATATTGCTGGATGCATCTTTCTCATCTTTATTCTGAGTGCCCTGTTGTTTCCAATTTGCCATTTTACCTTCACGGTGTAATGTGACTTTTTAGTGTTACAAGGTTTTAGGTGTGAATGGGGTGCATATGTGTTAAATTTGATGTTAACACTCTCTCATACTGGTCACTGGAAGTTCAACATGGCACCCCATGACAAAGAATTGTCCAAGGACATGAAAAAAAAAAAAAAGAATTATTGCTCTACATAAAGATAGCCAACACCCCGAAACTGAGCTGCAGCATAGAGGCCAAGATCATAAAGCGATTTAACAAGACAGGTTCTATGAAGAACAGGTCTCGCCATGGTCGACCAAAGTAGTTGAGTGCACTTGTTCAGCGTCATATCCAGAGATTTTTTTTTCAAAATAGACATATTAGTGTTGCCAGCATTGCTGCAGAGGTTAATGGGGTGGGATGTCAGTCTGTCAGTGCTCAGGCCACACACCAGAAACCTTATCAAATGTGTCTGCATAGCAGTCGTCCAAGAGAAAAGCCTCTTCTAAAGATGATGCACAAGAAAGCCTGCAAACAGTTTGCTGAAGATAAGCAGACAAAGGACATGGATTACTGGAACCATGTCCTGTGGTCTGATGAGAACAAGATAAACTTATTTGGTTCAGATGGTGTCAAGCATGTGTGGCAGCAACCAGGCGAGGTGTACAAAGACAAGTGTGTCTTGCCTACAGTCAAGCATGGTGGTAGGAGTGTCATGGTTTAAAACTGCATAAATGCTGCCGGGTGTGGGGAGCTACAGTTCATTGAGGGAACCATGCATGCCAACATGTTACATATTAAAGCAGAGTGTGATCCCCTCCCTTTGGAAAATGGGTCGCGGGGCAGGATCCCAACATAACGACCCCAAACACACCTCCTAGATGAACACTGATAAATAAAAAGAGTGTTAATGTGCTTTAATGTCCAAGCAGGTCTCCCAGACTAAACATTATTTATTATCTCTGAGGCATCTTCAAATGGAAAGTGGAGGAACGCAAGGTCTCTATTATCCACCACTCCATGAGTGGAAGAGGATTCCAGTGGCTGAAACCTGTGAAGCTCCAGTGAACTCCATGCCCCAGAGAGTTAAGGCAGTGCTGGAAAATAATGGTAGCTACACAAAATATCGACATTTTGGGCACAATTCATTATGGGGTGTACTCTCTCTTGTTGCCAGCGGTTTAGACATTGATGGCTATGTGTTATTTTTAGGGCGCACCAAATTTACACTGCAATACAAGCTGTACACTAACTACTTGACATTGTATCAAAGCGTCATAGTTTCGGTTTTGTCGCATGAAAAGATAGAAAACAATATTTACAAAAATGTGACTGGTGTACTGTAGCTTGCAGATTCTCAGATCACGGTGTCGCTGCTAGCCTGTTTATTGCCCCTTCGTTACACAGCTATAAGTTTTCATGTATGGTTGACAGCTCTGTAGTTAATTGTAGCATTGAAGAGAGCATGGTCTTCCAATACGTAAGTAATGATTAGCTGGTGAACTTCCATGATGTCTTTGATAGTTTAATAGGGGTTTAAGCTTGCCTATGGCAAAAAAAAGTTTCAAATGTTATGTTTACATCTCACCATCATTGTTAGGTCTTTTTGGAATAGACATACAGTTCTCAAAATAACTCAACACACAGCCATTAATGTCTAAACTGCTGGCAACAAAAGTGAGTGCATCCCTAAGTGAAAGTGAACAAATTGTGCCCAAAGTGTCAATATTTTGTGTGGCCATCATTATTTTCCAGCACTGCCTTAACTCTCTTGGACATGAAAGTCACTAGAGCTTCACAGGTTGCAGCCACTGCCATCCTCTTCCACTCCTCCATGACGATATCACAGAGCTGTTGGATGTTAGAGACCTTCCGTTTGAGGATGCCACACAGATGCTCAATGGGGTTTAGGTCTGGAGACATGCTTGGCCAGTTCAGCACCTTTGCCCTCATTTTCTTTAGCAAAGCAGTGGTGGTCTTGGAGGTGTGTTTGGGGTCGTTATCATGTTGAAGTACTGCCCTGCGTCCCAGTTTCAGAAGGGAGGGAGATCATGTTGTGCTTCAGTATGTCACAGTACATCCAATCTTCTTCCATAAATCCAGCACCTCATTACGGATTTTCTTAAAATATTATGCTTTATTCATTCCAAAAAACGCAAAATAATGGCATACGCGTTTTGAGTCTTCTGCTTATCATTGCTAGTCCTTGGCATCATCAGTCCAGGGATAGGCAGAATGAAGTGGCTGAGCTTCTTTGTTTTTTGCCATTTTGTTATTGTTATTTATTTTAGAGCGCCCTTAGTTCCAGAGCACTGTACATTCGAGAGGGATATATATATATATATATATATATATATATATATATATATAAAACATAGATCAAACAAGTATAAAGGTGGCAATAACTAACAACTGGACCAGAGGGAGAGGGATTACAGTCTACAGGGAGGGAGAAAAGAGATAAGAGGTGATGGACAGACATGGTTGCGGGGTGGAGTAGTGCAAATGGGTTATAGGCAGTCCTGAAGAAATGGGTTTTCAGGTTACCTTTAAGGCTAGTGAGAGTGGGGGAGAGTCTGAGGTGTTGGGGCAGTGAGTTCCAGAGTATGGAGGAAGCACGGGAGAAGTCTTGGAGACGGTTGTGTGAGTAGCTAAAAGAAGAGCAGAGAAGAAGGTCCTGTGAGGAGCGGAGGTTGCGTAAAGGGAAGTATCTGGAGATTAAGGCAGAGATGTATGGAGGGGAGAGGTTATGGAGAGCCTTGTAGGTCAAAGTTACTAACTTGAACTGGATTTTCTGGGCAATGGGAAGCCAGTGAAGGGATTGGCAGAGGGAAGAGGCAAAAGGGTAGCGAGGAGAGAGGTGAATCAGACGGGCGGCAGGCGTTAGGGATGGATTGGAGGGGACGAGGGTGCTAGATGGGAGGCCACAAAGAAGGATATTGCAATAGTCTAAGTGTGAGATAACAAGGGCGTGAACAAGCATTTTTGTGCTTTCAAGGTTAAGGAATGAGCAGATACGGGAGATATTTTTTAGGTGGAGGCAGCAGGCAGAGGTGAGGGCTTGGATGTGAGGTTTGAAGGACAGATTGAAGTCAAAGGCTATCCCAAGACAGTGGACTTGTGGAGCTGGTGAGGGAGTATAGCCATTGACTGTGATAGAGAGATCAGGTAAAGGGATAGAGTGGGATGGTGGGAAGATGATGAATTCAGTTTTCTCCATGTTTTAGTTTTAGGAAGAACGGGAGGGAGGGAGGAGGATATGGAACGAACAGACAGTGTGGATCCCGGACGAGAGACAGAGGACACGGTAAAATCTGAGCTGGAGAGGTAGAGTTGTGTCATCGTCAGTTTAACGTGGTATTGGAAAGACAATGTGATGCTATTCAGCTGCACTCTAGTAACTTTGGTTCTACAAACTGCGAACCTTATGGGACTAGTTCACACGGGCTTATTTCGCAAAGGATTTTCAGCCGTATTTACGGCCCGCAAAATCCAGTTGGCCGAAATCTCGTTACAAAAACATGTAATGGCCCGTTTTACAAAGATTTTTAATGGGAATTAAGTGGTCAGTTATTTTGGATCCGGCCAGCAAAAAAAACATTGTGCATGTAAATTATTTCCCGCGGATTTCTCCAACTAATTATGAATGGGGATGGTGAGAACTCCGTCGGATAAGCAGTTCATAATACGTGCCACACCTTAGTCGGCACTTAACTTCGCTACTCGATTTGCACCTGACTTTCGGAACGTTATGTACGATCGGCAATCACGCGTAATACCGTTCCTGAAATAAGCCGTCCACCGTGAAACATTGCCTAAATGTAAATACCGCAAGGTAATTCCCACGACTAGAGGACCCCGACCTCTTGCATCACTCAAATAAATGAACGTGCGGGCAATCAACGACCCAGACCAAGAGTGTAGATAGAAAAGAGTAGTGGGACCAGGACACCAACGGAGAGCTTGCGAGAGGAGGAGGTGGTGCGAGAGTGAGAGACGCTAAATTTTAAACTGGTGAGGTATGAGGAGATCCAAGAAAGGGCAGAGTCCATAATGCCGAGGGATGAAAGGATATGTGGGAGAAGTGGTCACGTTTTTTTTTTTTGTTATCACTATATATATTTTATATTTCTTTCTTTTTTTTCTTTTTTACATATAATAGTAAAACCAATATAATGAAGACAACAAGGATACAATCTGTCTTTTAGATATTCTGGTTTATTTTAGAACATAAAAAATGACATTTTCAGAAAGCAATTTGGAAACTTATTCAATACAGATCGATGGGAATTTACATATCTTAATTTTTGGCTATTTCTTTAATTTAAGGGCTTATATAAAAAAATGAAACAATGTGTAAGACTTAATTTATTGGTACCATGCAATATTTATTGACCAGATACTGTTCTGACTCGTTATCAATCGTTATAATGCTACAGATACCAAACCATGATTTATAATCAGAGAATTATACACAATTAATGCCTCATTAGATTAGGATCTCAGCAGTCAGATTATTTTTTCAATACTTCTGCTGCAGTCGACACGTTAAACCAAAGAAACTTAGCACTTGTGTTTGCACATCATCACTCAGACAGTATCTACATAATTTACCAACTGGCAATTTCCCATATCGAATACTTAAACTCAAAAAAACTGGTCAAGACGCAACATGCCTTGTGCCTCAGCGAGATGAAGAGTTCTTGTGGTAACACTTGTGCTAAAATCAGTTTCTGCTACGTCAGAGGGGAAAAGCTTAAAGCTATCTCATTTTTTGCTGGCAAACAAAAAGAACATTTAAAATACACATTCACAGCGTAAGAAGAAATAAACTGTACTTTATGCAAACTCGTATTCATTTTCCAGTCCCTTATACTTTGCAGGGAAAAAATGAAATAAACCTTTTGGTCCCTATGTAGGATGTATTAAAGTGTTAGGCTATTGAAAAAAAGGGGGTATTCTTTTATCCGCGGACAACGTCAATCTTCATGGTTTCTAGTATTGTAGGTCACTCCGGTTTAATCTCCCCGACGGGGGGACCCTTTGGGGCTCGCCTGGCCTTGGTGTAGAACATGCGGGGAGGAAGCTAAAAAGTCCCGGGTTTTTCACTTTTTAGCTGCCCAAAAAGGGATCCTCTCAACTTTAAACATAGAATTCCTTCATAGGGTATTAGGAAAACATTTTCCGAAACTAGGCAACCTCTGTAATTGTGGAATAACTGGATCTTAGGAGGTCTAAATAAGATAAGCGTTGGCATCAAGATCATTTGTTTAGGGGGAAAAGGATAATAGCATAAAAAGTTTTTTTGGGGGGCCCTACCCGAAATTTAAAAAAAAAAGGTTGCGGGTTAGTGTGCTGTAAAGACCCCACTGATTTGGGTTTTCGCAGATTTGAGGGATAGTTTGCAGGGGTTCTTGTTCTCAGTTTATACATAAAGAACAGTTCCGGTCCCGGCCACTGAAAAACCACATCAAGTGGGTTTTAGTCGGTCCCTTCCCCAAATATAATAAGAAACAAAGAAAACCAATACAACCACTTAACATCTTGTAATTTACATCAGGTGAATATTGTTCTTATAAAGAGTGAGCAGTGGTAGTGTAACTAATACTGAAGTCATTGCATTACAAGTTACCAGAAGTGATGTTACAGGGGATGCCCGGGGCCGAAGAATAGAGCCGATATCCTTCACGGATTCATTGTAATACATACAATTCTTATCAATATGGACGTCAAGCTGAAATCGTCAGAGATTTCACTGTACTAATGCCCAACTTCTATGCTGCTTAGACCAACCCTGTTCTTCTGAGATTTTAGCATCCAGAAGAAGGCTCTCACCAGTGATCAATGCCCAAATGATCAATTTATCTAAATTTCTCTTTCATTTGTCTAACCATACAATAACCAATTATAGTGTTAATCGAGACCCAGCAGCCCAAAAATTTGTTACTTCGCCGGAATCCCACCACCACTATGGGAAAATATTTTTTGGAGTTCATAAAAAACGGTTTTTGGGAGTTTTTTTCCCAAAGGTAAAAAAATTTATAACAGCTTTTTACCCTTAGGCCCTGTTCCACGGCTTATTCTGGGACTTATTTCAGCCCCTAACACGCCCACTGGGTGAATTTTGGGGAAATACTTTTCCCGTCATTAGGTAAAAAAAGTTCTCCTAGAGAAAAAAGGATTTCATCTCCTTCCCCCGCTCGCACAATACGGCCAGCGGGGAGAGAAGTGACATGCTACTTATTCACGGCGTATCCGCGCCGTGGACAATGCATGCCAAGGGGCCGGCAGCTCGCCCCCGTACACACGGCGTAATTGCGGGGCGAAATACATCCCGCAATAAAGCCGTGTGAACATAGCCTTAAATGGGTTGTCTCACTACAAGGATTGCTTTATATGTTAAAGATCTTGCAATAACAACTCACTTTGTAGTATGTGTCCATTAACAGTGTCCTACCTATTCCTAGATATCCTCTCTTGTATGGGCTGCATCAGCTCCTCAGCTTTCTATAGCTACAGACCTGTTGAATCTCTCCTGATAGGCTGCCAGCACTTTTCGCTATAGCTACAGACTTGTTGGATCTCTCCTGATAGGCTGCCAGCACTGGTTGCTATAGCTACAGACCTGGTGTCCTCAGCAGCTCCTCACTGCAGGCCAGTAGCAGATAGTAAGGCCAGCAAACACACCACCGAATTAAAAAATGAAACAGCAAAAACAGGACAGAGGTAAGATGAATCTATGTTGTAAGACAACCCCTTTAATAATGCTATAAACTCCTCTAGCTCCAAAATCAAATTTTGATACATTTCTATCATAGGGAAACAGATAAGTCCAAGATTTTGGAACCAAGAAAGGTGCATTACAAGATGGATGTCTATGTGGAGCTTTATTCTTCAGCCCCTTTACATAAAAGACATGGTAAAAGATCAAGCTATTCCGGATACTACCCTGTTTCCCCGAAAATAAGACAGTGTCTTCTATTAATTTTTGCTCCTAAAAACGAGCTAAGACTTATTTTTAGGGGATGTATATTTTTCTATGAACAATAATTCCCATTTATTGTTGAACAAAAAATCAACGTGTATTAATATACTGCAGTGATTTAATCACAAACATCAGCATAAGCAGCCAAACTCTGAATTGCATAAAAAAATGCACCATGTCTTATTTTCAGGGGTGTCATTTTCAGGGGAAACAGAGTATACTGTAATAGGTTTGTAACGAATGGACATTTTTAACGGCTCGAGACGATAACTAAACAAAAGCACAAAACAAACGGACGTTGGCAAAAGACTGGGTTCAGCGAATCTATCCGAGTAAAGAAATAACTTATTTCCTAAATCAAACATTTCTATACAAGTGTTGTATTTATGTACAAGTGTCGCCATAAAAAACGGATTCACAAAGAAGACTAACGCAAGTTACTATCCCTTTTTAAGAATTGATTTCAGATTTAAAAAAACAAAAAAAAACCATCTCCTACCATTCTGGTCTAAAAGGATTTCAATGTTACCTGATCCTTCTTTGGCGTAAAAATTTCTTGGGTAGTTCCTCAGAATTGAACCTAAAACCTAATGGTGGACATGTATGAAGCTGGCTGCACCAGTTTTCTGGTGCGAGACAAAAAAAACTGTCAAAGGCCCAGTCCGACATATTTATTAAATGATTTGTGCCAAAAATGGACACACGTCTGAAATCCTTGACACTTTTGTTCGCGCCGATCCTTAGGGGGCATGTCGTGCCACATTCATAAGATTAGACACATGTTGCTTGACAGAACGTGGCACAATAATAGTGCACTAATCCATGCCATTTTCAAAGTGGCGAGGTGAGACAAAATTTGGCGCAGACACATTTTGGCGCATAAAGGTGTCTCACAACGGGACACTTTCATACAGACTGTCAAATCCTACACCAACCTACTGTGAAGTATGACTGTCTAGTCTGAGACCGTTTTCATACATGTGCCTGAATGTTTTACTGGGAAAATATTTCTCTCTTCAAGATTAGTTACCCATTGAGATCAAACCGATAGGGGCTGCCCTTGATTAGAGTTTGTCTTTTTCCTCTAGAAATAGTGCCACTCTTGTCCGTGGGCTGTGTCTGGTATTGCAGATTATCTCTGTTCCATACAGTGGGACAGTTTGCAAACCAGTCATTCAACACATGCCCTATTTAATAGACTGGACCAAGTGCAAGATAACTGCAGGACTGTCACATCTGCAATTGTTCTCCCAGGCACACAGCAATTTCTTTCCCCATCCAATGTCAGAGTGGTCAGAAGAGAGAGGTGCTGCACAACCCTCTTGGGGCCTTGATGTGTTCCCTCCTGTCATGTTTTAGCTAATAATTGTTCTTTTATCAATTTACAGTTATTGGTTGTATCAGTTTCTGGGAAAGCTGACTGACAACCAATATAACCACTAAAGCAGCTCCCATGGCAGTCACCCTGGTATTCAGTCCATTTATCCCATGTAGTTACAGGATCCCAGTGTTGAACTGGAGTGCCTGGGGCCCGCTTGTGGAGGTGATTCTCAGGACCCACCAGTGGAGTTGATTCTTGGGGCCCACCCGTGAAGCGGATTCTTGGGGCCCACCCCTGGAGTTGATTCTGGGGGCCCACCAGTGGAGTTGATTCTTGGGGATACTAATGGAGTTGATTCTTGGGGCCCAGCAGTGGAGTTGATTCTGAGCCCCACCAGTGGGGTTGATTATGGGGACCAGCAATGGAGTTGATTTTTGGGGTCCAGCAATGAAGTTGATTCTTGGGCCCCACAATGGAGTTGATTCTTGAGACCCACCCCCAGGATAGTATTATTCTTGGGGCACACCAGTGGAGTTGATTCTTGGGGCCCACCCATGGAGATAATTCTTGGGGCCCAGCATTGGTGTTGATTCTTGGGGCCCAGCAATGGAGTTGATTCTTGGGGCCCAGCAATGGAGTTGATTCTTGGGGCCCACCATGGAGTTGATTCTTGGGGCCCACCAGTGGAGTTGATTCTAGGGGCTCACCAGTGGATTTGGTTCTTGGGGCCAACCCATGGAGTTGATTCTTGGGGCCCACCCATGGAGTTGATCTTTGGGGCCCACCCATGGAGTTGATTCTTGGGGCCCACCCATGGAGTTGATTCTTGGGGCTCACCAGTAAAGCTGATTCTAGGGGCTCACCAGTGGATTTGGTTCTTGGGGCCCACCAATGGAGTTGATTCTTGGGGCTCACCAGTAAAGCTGATTCTTGGGGCTCACCAGTGGATTTGTTTCTTTGGGTCCACCAGTGGACTTGATAATTGAGGCCCACCCTACAGCTACTGTATATGACTGCACATGACTCTTGCACTCTGCCTTTTGCTTCCTACTTATCTTTCTCTGCCCTTTTCCCTAAAAAGTGGCCCATGCTTGCGGTTCTCAATGGCCTACCATGTCGAGGGACTACTGGGGGGTATTCCCTGCTCGTCTTTGGACCACTCCGAGCCAGCAGGGGCAATATCATTTCAATAGCTCTCTTGGGATAGCTAGAAAACAAACCAGTAAAAGACATTCCTGGAAAAGCTGTGGTCATCATAAGAGTTTATTCACACACAGCAGATTTCATGCAGAAATCTCTGTGACCGTCCCACTCATTTCAATTAACTTTGAAGAACTCCACATACGTTCTTCAGAAACAATTCGATTTAGATGAATGGAACTGATTTTTTTGCTGTATGTGAATATGCCCCAATGACTCCTGCAGTGGTTGTCACTGTTTCGTCAGCTTTTGCAAAGTCACGTGTACCAGAGGCTCGGGAGACTACAAAACATCAGAGGTGATATCTCATAAGATCACCATAACTATTCCCACTCAGCTTTTCAGACCCCTGAACATCCATGTTGGTGCAGTAATGAAGTCCACGTAGGTCAACACTCTAATATGCGCCCCACAGTGGTGGTCACCCAGCTTTTTGAAGTCCTGAGCAGCAGTAAGAACCTAGGTGACAATCACTAATGGCACCAATATTATTTACCACTTAACTGTGCTAAAATGAAGAAACAGAATTTAGGAGGACAATGATTCAGTGATTGATGGTTTGTATGGTATTCCTCTATCAAACAGCGATTCATAGCTTGACCAGATCACGGCCTGGACCGAGATACGGAATCCACTAACCTGATTAGTTACAGGTAACCATTGAAATAATGGTCCGAAACGTAGAATCGAGAGCAAAGGTAAAAAGTAAATCAAGAACCAGATTCAGGATCTCAATATCCCGATTGGTCAAATTCTCACACAAAAGACAAAAAGGAAACAAGAGTGGGACCTCTGCTACTACGTGGGGTCCTATAGGTTATCATGTATAAGAGTGTTTTCTACTGAAAGAACCATACCGCCATTATGTGCCACTATATGGTCACCATGAATCAAACACTGTGACATCACTATTTACCCATAAAGTATATGCAACGAGAACTTCAGAAATGTCTGCTAACCAAGCCGGACTCGAGCAGCCGCGTCTACTAGAGTCTCTCCTTATAGTGTATTATACAAAGGTTAAATGGGATCAAGATCGGTGGAACCTAAAACCTCTGCTTACCAAATGCTGTGCGAATCGTAAAATTAAAAGGCTGGGTTTAATAATGGGAGTGGTCACATTACAGATATTATAGAGGTGCTACAGCTAAGATATAGAGTCCACGCTTCTGGGACTTATAGAAGAGCCTTCTGGGAGTAGCTCTGTTGTTGGTCTTGGCTGGCTGACGATGGTGAGAGCGTTGTAGAGGGTAGTGTATAGTTTGGGACTTGGGACTTGTTTTTACCATTCTGATAAATAGAGAGGTCTATGGCAGCAGTAGGATTTGGCGTGTATCCTGGGGCTGGGCCGACATACGTGCCTCCTGCGACGGATCCGACAACTGCGTGCCTGAAAGACATGACCGAAGGAGACAAAATGTATAATTTCAGAGTTGTTACAAAGAATCACAAACTCAAATAAACAATGCATAATACAAAAGTTACACAACTTTCTACTAAACGTGGAGTTTCACATCCTCATTTCAATATTTGATTGTTTTTAGATACCAGAAAATTTTACTTTGGATATAACAACATTTATATTGCCAGAGTGGGGACTGCTACACAGGTTTTCCATAGAGCCCCGTTGTGCTCATTTTCGGCCGGTTTTTCAGGCGGTCTGCAAAACCGCCTGAAAACCCGTGCAGTGGGAACATGCCTTAAGGGTGCAGCCACACGGCATGGTTTATTGGGCGGATTTTCAGACGGTTTGCAGATTTGGAAATCATCAAAATAGACTTTAATAGAAAATCCGTTCAGAAGTCTAAACTGAACGGGTTTCCAGCCGCCGGGGTTCCAAAACACTTGGAGCATGCACAATCTTCTGCTCGGTTTTCGTGCAGAAAGTAGCACATGCAAAGGTTATGGGGGGCAGGCAAATCTGCAAAATGCAATCAGAACCGTCCCCCAAAACTGATTAAAATGCCAGTTGGATTCTTAAATAGAATCAGACCGGCATTTTACAAATGCCATGTGGATATACCCTAAATCTTCTCTGCTCCTGATTTGTTACAGTGTTTCAGCTTAGAAAAAATACATCAGTGGAATGTAAACTGTGGCAACCCCTCAGCTGCAAGGAACGTTAACCCCTTTAGTGTGCAACTATCTTTGGATTTTCTTTTTTCCTCTCCGCCTTTCACAAGTCATAATTTTTTAATTTTTGCGTCTACATATAGACGTATGAGGGGTACTTTTTGGATGGTATCATTGACTGTAACATATAACCTACTGTGAAAGCCCAAAAAAATTCCTTGTAGGGTGAAACATGAATAAAAAATAGAGCTGTGCGATGGCGATTATATCTGACTTTTACGAATGCAGTAATACATTTTTATTCCTTTAGACACACACACACACACACACACACAGACACACACACACACCCACACACAGAAGTTTACATTGACTATATAAAAAGACAAATATGCAAGTTTTTCTCACTATCTGACATGAAATCAGAGTAAACCTTCCCCATTTTAGGTCAATTAGGAACCAAAATTATTGATATTTGCCAAATGCCAGGATAATGAGAGAAAATTTCTTGAAAAATCTTGTGATGTTGCTTCAGTATTGCCACAATCTTCTTTCCTCATGATGCCATCTATTTTGTGAAGTGCACAAGTCCCTCCTGCAGCAAATCAACCCCACAACATGATGCTACCACCCCCCTCCATCCCCCGTGTTTCACAGGTGGGATGGTGTTTTTAGGCTTCCAAGCTTCTCTCCTTTTTCTTCCAAACATAACGATGATCATTGTAGCCAAACAGTTCAATTTTAGTTTTGTCAGACCACAGGAAAGGTCTCCAAAAAATGTAGGTCTTTGTTCCTGTGTGCATTTGCAAACATTAATCTGGCTTTTATATGTTTCTTTTGGAGTAATAGCTTCTTCATGGCAAAGTGGCCTTTCAGCCCATGTTAATACATTACTCGTTTCACTGTGGATAATGACACAATCTAACCAGTTTCCTCCAGAATCTTCACAAGGTCTTTTTCTTTTGTTCTTGGGTTGATATGCACATGTAGGACCAAAGCACATTCATCTCTGAGACACATAACCCGTCTCCTTCCTGAGCAGTATGATGGCTGGACATTCCCATCATGTTTGTAATTGCGTATAATTGTTTGTACAGATGAACAAGGCACCTTCAGGTATCTGGAAATTGCACCCAAGAATGATACAGACTTGTGCAAGTCCACAATTCCGTTCCTGATATCTTGTCTGATTTAATTAAACTTTCCCATGATGTTACACATAGAAGCAGTGTGTTTCTGGTGTGATTTAAAATACATACACAGGTGTGTCGCTAATTAACTCAGATTGTGCCAATAACCCTATCAAGAGCTTCCAAAGACATGACCTCATCATATGGGCTGTCCCAAATTGTTTAAAGGCAGAGTAAACCTAGTGTATGTAAACTTCTGACTTTGCAGAAAGTGATAAAAATGTATGTCATATATATATATATACACACACACACATACACTACACACACACACACACACACAACAACACACACACACACACACACACACACACACACACACAAGGTGTTCATCTTAATTTTTACTATTTTTTTTTTACTTTAACATTTGGTCCACCTAGGGAACATGAACATGCGATCGCTTGTCCTATATACGGGACTACTGCCATTTATAGGAATTTTATTAATCTCCTATTACACCCTGCCTATGGTGCAGTCTCTAATCCCGGCAGGTAGTGGTGGAGTAAAAGGGGAACTACACCAGAGATTTAAGGTAAGATGCTAAAGAATTATTTTATGGGGAATACAAGTATTTACTAAAACAGAATTGTCAGGAATGGCCACAGGTTCTGTTTAAGCTCATACAGGCTGTCAGCCTCTATTACCTGTCATGACTAATGACTTGGCTGCATTTTTCATCCAATCTGGCCTAGAATAAAAGTTGTAATCTACCTGGCTGCTATGTCCAACTACAGGTAGTCCCCGGGTTAGAAACGGGATAGGGACTGTAAGTTTGTTCTTAAGTTGAAATTGTATGTAAGTCGGAACAATTATGTTTATTAAATGTAATTCCAGCAAAAAAAAATTTTGTTAGTTTTGGATAGTGCAGGGAACAGTTTTTACATTTGTTTTGCTGTCTGTGCCCTTTTTTAGAAGATTTCACCCAACGTTCTGTATCTCATGTACAGCTGTGGCGTGCTGGCACTTGGTTATCATGGGGCATAACTCAGTGTTGAATGTCAGCCACGCCCCATAAGTCTCCGTTTGTAACTAGGGGACGTATGTAAGTCGGAACGATGTAAGTCGGGGACTGCCTGGATTTATTTTCATTTTCCTCTCGGAAAAAAAATTATTGCTCACCATCTGCAATGAAAGTCAGCGTTCTATATGGAAATAATTGGTGCTCGGAATAATCAATGGCGGCATTTGGAAAGACAGCCCACATGAGAATAACCAGCACTCGATGAAAATACATATAAAAAAAAAAATCTTGAAAAGTCCCATAAATAACAAAACATATGATAAAACCAAAAGGCATCCTGAGGCAACAAACATCCACACCTTACGCGTTTCGAGTCTTACGTTTAAAGCTATGTTCAGAAGCTAGGGCGTACGTCAGAGTGTAATTGCGCTGTAAAGTGCCCTGCAAATACAGTCAAATCATTGAGAGCTAAGATATCTTAGCGTATTCACTGGCGTGTACTGTGCGTCGTACAGAGAAGTGACGTCACTTTTTTTTGGCAATTACGCGCCGTGAAAAGTGGAAGTCAATAGGAGCAGGGTAGTAGCGCTGTTGAAAGTGCGTGCTGGTCAGTGCGTACTTTCAATAGCAGGTGTATAGAGGCGTGCAATGGTACGCATGTGAACCCGGCCTAAGGTGTCGAGGTTTCTTGGTTTTATCATATATTTTTTTTCTAGTTTTCTTCTGCAGTGGTCATGTACATCTTCCCTTGTGTATGTGAAATAAGCAATGGAGGAGATAAACTCCGGTGCAGCAGGGACGGACATGGAGGATTAGAATCCATCGCTGTTTAAAGAATAAAAATCTATTCACGTTACTTATAGGAAGCTTGAGGTGACTGGCTGGGAAGTTCAGAGGCTGTAGGGAGCGGGGCAGCTGTCTGACTTAGAGATGGAAGCTGTTCTGGAGGAACTGGGTACGTCTGTATGGGACCCATCTGCGTATTCCCGCTGACAAGATAGGTGGCGTTCGGATGTTGTCCTTGATATGCCTAAAATAGAGAAAGGAGAATAAAATCAATGAGAAGCAATGAATAGGAAGATGCAGGATAAGCAATATCAATACAAAGAGATCATACTCCATCCATAGAGGATACTACCTGCGGTGGAGGGGCCCCAGCTGGAGGCATGTAGTACTGCTGGTTCTGCATCTTTGCATACATGGAATACATGGGGTCTTCATTCATCAGCTTTGTGTATAATGAAAGTGCTTCCATGACTTTGACATTTAACTCTGAAAGCTCAGAGTGCTTCCTGCAAAGCAACAAAGGTCGGTCACAATAGTGCGGGAACCTCAGCGACCCCGATATCAACTAAGAAGCGGAAACCTACAGTCCAGCAAAGGAAACTGGTTCCTGGCAATATAAAATACACCACAAATCTGATTACTACGTCCCAGACAGAAAAAATATCTACATACTACGCCAAGTACTGAGACCACTCCTTGTACACAGTCAAGTTACAGTACTATGACCACTTCCTACTTTCCACATTGGCAGCGTGTAGCTCAGGAAGGAAGTCCTGTATGGTGAGCTGGCTTGGTGGGTATTTTAAGGTATGTGATAGGCTGTCTGCACACATATTTGTCATTGGTAAAATGAACAATTTATCAGAGTTGTACAGGGGGATGATTATTGGCTTTCATGGCAAAATGTGGCGGTATTTCGGAAACTGAGCAGCTTGTGAATAGTTTTCGTGCTGCGGTGGTGAAACTGATGTGAGAGCTTGGATATAAAGGTGTACAAGGGCGGACAGATGAACTACAGGGGAGCAGCTCATCCCCCAAATGACCCAAGGGGTGACCAGACCTGTGTCTAACACAACAGTGAACTCTACTGCGAATGGGGCCCCAGAGCAGACGGATGTCACTGCACCTCTGCTAATCCTACTGTGTATGGGGGCCCGGAGCAGACGGATGTCACTGCACCTCTGCTAATCCTACTGTGTATGGGGCCCCGGAGCAGACGAATGTCACTGGACCTCTGCTAACCCTGCTGTGTATGTGGCCTGAGCAGACGGATGTCACTGCACCTCTACTAACCCTACTGTGTATGGGGCCTAGGAGCAGACAGATGCCACTGCACCTCTGCTAACCCTACTGTGTATGGGGCCCCGGAGCAGATGGATGCCATTGCACCTCTACTAACCCTACTGTGTAAGGGGCCCCAGAGCAGATGGATGTCACTGCGCCTCTGCTAAGCCTTCTGTGTATGGGGCCCTGGAGCAGACAGATGCCACTGCATCTCAAATGAGGACAATTGGCTTGGATCAACACTTTAGCAAAATAGGTTGAACTGGATGGACGTCTTGTCTTTTTCAGCCTTACAAACTATTTATGTAACTATGACAAAGCAACATATCACACGGCTAGAAATGTCAAACGTTGGTTGGAAGAGCCTGATCAAGACTTCCAAGTACTACCCTGACCCCTAATTCCCCAGACTTGAACCCAATTGAGCATCTGTGGGAGCCCCTGGATGGTGGTGTTGGCTCTGTGATCCTCCAGCATCTGTGGGGCCCCTGGATGGTGATGTTGGCTCTATGGACCCTCCAGCAGCTGTGGAGCCCCTGGATGGTGGTGTTGGCTCTATGGACCCTCCAGCAGCTGTGGGAGCCCCTGGATGTTGGTGTTGGTTCTATGGACCCTCCAACAGCTGTGGGAGCCCCTGGATGGTGGTGTTGGCTCTATGGACCCCCCAGCAGCTGTGGGAGCCCCTGGATGTGGTGTTGGCTCTATGGACCCTCCAGCAGCTGTGGGAGCCCCTGGATGATGGTGTTGGTCTATGGACCCACAGCATGTGGAGCCCCTAGATGGTGTTGGCTCTATGGACCCCCCAGCAGCTGTGGGAGCCCCCGGATGATTGTGTTGGTTCTATGGACCCCCCAGCAGTTGTGGAATGCAGTCCTCTCCAGATACCGGTGACAACCTACCAGGACCTTAATAAGTCAATCCCAGCCTGTCTAGCTGCTGTCTGTGTTACACATGGTGGTAATTCTGGATATTAGCTGCTGGTCATACTAATGTTACTCACCTATATATAAAGTTAAAGCTAGAATGAAAGCGAGTAAGTAAAAATAATCATTATTCAAAGAAGACAACTAAAACAGAAGAAAGACAATTTAAAAAAAAAAGTGGGAAAAAAAATTAACCCCTTAAACCACCACAACATTTTAGTACATCATGGCAGGGCTAAGGGAGTATAGATAAAACGGACACCCGCCGCTATCAGCAGAGATTGAAGCCAGCTCGCTGCTGTTTAACCGTTTAGACCACTGGTCTTCAAACTGCGACCCTCCAGCTGTTGGGAAACTACAACTCATCATGCCCACTGTTATATATTATACAGATGCATGATGGGAGTTGTAGTTTCCCAACAGCTGGAGGGCCGCAGCTTGAAGACCCCTGCCTTAGACACTGCGGTGATTAAATGAATTAGAAAATCAGCCATTTTACAAAAACAAAAGTAATAAAGAAAATACATGCAAGTCTGATCTATTAAAATATAACGCTGAACACTGTAGAAGAAAAAAATTCCAACCACCAAAATTGCGGTTCTTTGGTCATTTCACGTCCCCTAGAAATTGGAATAAAAAGTGCTAAGAAAAAAATAAAATTGATTTAATCTCAAAATGGTACCAGTATAAAGTACACTTCAGCCGACAAAAAACGCTCCCTCAGGTCCATTGGTGGAAGAGCAAATGAGTTATTGGTTGCAAAAAATGGCGCTGCGGCACAAATTTAAAAAATAGAAGATGTTTGAATTTTTTTACAGTACTAAAACATAAGGAATAACTACATATTTGGTATTGTTGGAATTGTAAAAACCTCAGCAAATATTGCACAAGTATGTTTTTATTCCACATTTCGCCCCACAAAGCATTTTTTTTTTGTAATTTCCCAATATATTCCATGGTACGGTGAAAAGCGCCATTAGAAGGTTAAACTTGTCCCGGAAAATAAAAGCCCTCATGTCTATGTAGATGGAAAAATAAAAAGTTATGGGAAGGCGGGGAGGGAAAAGATGAATAGCCATATTATTTTGACTGTCAGGGGTTAAATCTACACAAAATATATGAATCACAAGTATATATGAATATGGAACGTACTCCGATTGGGGGAGTCTAGGGGTCAGTTACTTTTAAATACATATTTATTAATGACTGTTGTAGATGGCTTACAGAGCAGGATTGCAATATTTGCCAATGATACAAAGCTCTGAAAGGTAATGGACACAGAAGGATAGTAAAAAAAGGGGGGTTTTGGGGTTTATTGGGGAGGCAATTTTTAATGTGGATAAACGTAAGGTCATGCACTTAGGACGAGAAAAGAAATGTACAATTATTCAAATAGTGGGATATAGAAAAAAAACTATGCTAAAAAAAAGACTTGGGTATTGGGGCAATACAACACTTTCTTCCCCCGGGTTTTTCAAGGGGATCGGGCTTGTGAATGTAAAGGGGGGGGTTTTTTCTCCCCATCGGGGAAAAAAAGCCAACCCCCCCCCGGTCAGGGGACCCCCGCAAAACAGTAACCAAAACGGTAAACCGACCGGTATTTGTCCTCTGCCGTGGGAACGCACCCTTACAGACATAAGCACGTCATAGCTTCGGGAAGCGGCTTTGTAGAGGGACTGGTGGCAACAACGACAATCGTTGGTAACAGCACAGGATGTGGCAAGCTCCATTCCCTGCCTATTTGACCTTTTGGATGCTGCACACTGAGATTGTGTGGTCCCGATCTGTTAACATGGCAGCTGGAAGCCATGTTGTTACACCCTATTGCATTGTCTATACCAGCTCCTCAAAATGCGGGCCCCCCAGGTTTTAAAACTACAACCCCCTCATTCCCACAAATAAGATTATATAAATGCATGATGGGAGTTGTAGTTTCCCAACAGCTGGAGGGCCGTAGTTTGAGGATGCCTGGTCTATACGATGTAACGGGCTGTATAAACGATCGCCCCACCTAGTGGTGAAACATCCTAAAAGGCACTTAAAGGCATTGTGTCGCAAACATTTTTTTTTGCAGTAATGTGTGTGCAGTAATGTTTTCTATAACCCTTTCATTCTCAGTTGGTGTAATTTTGATTGTGAGTCTGTAAAGAGAGTTATAGAGATTCCTGTGTGTGTGTGTGAGCCCTGCCCCCCTCCAGAGACAGTCCTCTGCTCTGTGAATTGCAGGACACTCAGGAAGCTGCCATAAAGTCAACACTGTAGGTAAGAGACTTCAGCTGATTCCCGTCTCATTAGCTTCAATGAGATCCCTCCCAGCCCCTCCCTGCTGTGAGCTCAGCTCTGCTCTATTGTCTGCAGGGAGCAGGGAACCAGTATTGTGAAGCCTAGAGGAGAAGCTACTGAATGTCTGCTCAGCAAGGCTGCCAGAGAAGAAGCAGACAAATGTCCGATGTGTCCTCGTTCCAAGTGATTGTGCTTTTGTCACTAACCATTTTTGCACCAAGTTCAAGATTGTTCTGCTTGAATTATTTAAGTCCTCTCCGCTATCTGACTTAAAAAAAAAAAATTTATAACGGATTTTGGCGCAAGAATCTTTTTTTTTTTTTTAACAGATTTTTGCCCTAAAATCTTTAGGACAGATTTTGACACTAATAAAATTCTCTCGCTTCTGACGCAAAAAAATTCTTTTTTTACGGATTTTGGCGCTAAAATCCTTTTCTTTATGGATTTTGGTGCTAATAAAGTTCCGTTGCTTCTGATGCTGAAAATTCGATTCTTTACGGATTTTGCCGCCGACCTCCCTTCCGCTGCGGATTTTGCCGCCGACCTCCCTTCCGCTGCGGATTTTGCCGCCGACCTCCCTTCCGCTGCGGATTTTGCCGCCGACCTCCGGATCGCTGCAGGGCTCTTGCTGCGTCTTTTGGACCAAGAATTGATATGTCACTTCATGGAACGGATCCGAAAGACACAGTGAGAAACACATCAGAGATCACTGAACGCCGATGCGTGTTTCTAATAAACTGCAATGTATAATCACAATGCTGTTTATTAAAGTGCTTGGGTCCGTTTGGGGACTGACAGACACATATCTAAAAGTGTATGTAACACGGAGTCAAAGGCACCGTGTGGTGAACAGACCCTAAATAATCACAATTTCACTCTGATTATTCCTTTTTCAGCTATGGATACGCAGCAGCTCTGTATGGTGTCCTCAGTCAGAGTCTACAATCCCCATCCCCCTCCTTATGCACACAGGGGAGGTGGAGGCATGTGAGGTCACCACCAGACCAGCCCACATTTACAGCAGTGCCGTATTCCATGCTCTTTGTACAAGAGACAAACACTTTTTTTTCTTGGATGTGCTCCCTCTGAGTGAGAAATATTGAAAATTATTATGCATTTTTTAATATTTACCACAAATTGAATGAAATAAAAAAAATATACTAAAAATTTAGACAAAAATGTACACACAATATTTCATCAATAAAAAAAACAAACAATTTTGATGACGGATTCCCTTTAAGGTGACGTATGAATTTTGTTGCCCAGGCGCCATTTTTTTTGCGCGCATTAGTAATGTAGAATGTGCCTGAATCTATTAAACTGTTCAGCACTTTTGAGCTCCAAAACGTCAACTACTTTTAACTTGGTCTGCCCGTTTCAGAAGCAATGTGCCTAGTTTTGCCGTCCTACAGTTATACATGTATAGCTTCGTATGGTTGTAGTGCGACACGCCTCCAGCATGCCCCCCAACCTCATAACGCGCCCGATATTGGGAGTCCGCCTACTCACACATCTATAGAACATGGCTGCGCCAGTTCAAAACCACTTTACAAAATCTGTTCCTAAACTATAACATCATTTATCCGTACGCTAAACACTGTAGAAGAAAAAAAGATTCCAAACTGTAAAATTCAGGTTTTTGTGTTCACTTCACATCCCCTAAAAATTGGAATAAAATTGATCAAAAAAGTAGCATGTATTCGAAACTGGTACCAATAAAAAGTACACTTCAGCCCGCAAAAAATGCCACCTCATTCAAGTTCGTAGGTGTTAGTATAAAAAAAGTTATTGGTTGCAGAAAATGGCGCTGTGGCAAAAATGTAAAAAACAAAACATGTTTGGATTTTTTCTACAGTACAAAAACAGAACAACAACCCTACATGTTTGGTGTTAAGAAATTCGTATCAACCTGTAAAATACACATCATTTATAACAAAAATTGAACGCTCTAAAATATAGTACAGTGAATAACACCATTAGAAAGTACATCTCGTCCCGCAAAAATAAGAGCCCTCATATGTCTACGTAGGTGGAAAAGTACAACACTTATGGCTCTGGGATGGCTGCGGCGTTAAAGGGGTTTTGCCACGATGTAATGTTGACGTGGGATCCTCCAAAATGGGTATTTAATCACTTTTCTAAATATATGTGATTACAAAAAGTAAAGCCTGTGAGAGCTACAGCATTGCTTAGTCCCCCTTAGTTACCTGAAAGCTTACACTAGATAGTAGCTGACAGGCCGCGGCTTGCGTGAAACACTTCTTATCTGATGACAGGGAAAATGAATGAGCTTCAGGTGCTGGGTAGAAATGTGCAGTGTATGAGCCTGTGTCTGCTGTGTCTGCACTGTTGCAATGTCATTATTTTAGTTACGTTTTGAGACGCTCCCTTATTCCTCACTCCTTACTCACCCCCTCCCTCTCAGCCCTGCAGCCTTCATGACTCAGCGTGATTTGTTGACATTCTCCCTGTGCTGATAAGGAGGTAAGTAACTTGGGTCCTGGCAAATCCCCTTTAAGGGGTTAAATGCCATGACCAATACCAGGCAGCTGCTGCCAAGACAAATACAATTATGGGATGCATCAAAAGAGGCATTGATGCTTCTGACTAAAACACAGTTTTGCCTAAGTACAAATCACTGGTGAGGCCACATGTGGAAGATTACACACAGTTTTGGGGAACGACGTATAAGGACATAGCTAAGCGGGAAAAAGAGGAATTTATCACTGCGTGCTATGAGGAAGACGCAGCGGCGTTCACATGAGAGATCCCCGCTGTGTTTTTCCCTCCTGCCTGTCGGCTTCGTCTTTACGGACCCGATCAAAGAATTGCATAAATTTTTTTTTTTAAACGCACCGCAAAATGACCCGACAGGAGGAGGGAAAACGCAGCGGGATCTTCAGGGAAGCCGTGCGTCTTCCTCATACAGCGGGGATAAAGTCCTGCAATGTTGACCTCTCTGGGTCTGTCCTGTTGGTCCCCGAGACGCATCTACAAAGCGGATGTTAATACGGAGTCAAAACTCTGTGTGAACATCCCCCTTACAGTGCATAAAAGTGTTTGCAAAACATGTAACGTAAATGTCCATTATATCAATATTACCAACGATATATATCAAGGATGTCACAGAACATCTGTCTGACATCAACCTCCACCCAACACTGGTAAAACAGCAATGCCACTATTCATCATAAATGTTAGCTACTGGAAATTTTTGATAAGTTTTCAAGAAAGCGCTAAGCCCATGTTACTCAGAGACAGCACCAACCTGTCAATTTCTTCCAGCTTCTCATCAATCATTGGCCCCATCTGGTGACAGGCAGCTGTCAAACACAAAGAGCAAAAATAGTAAATCTTATTTGTGACCAAACTGATCGCCAATAATCAAAATAAATCAGACGTGATCCAGCATCACTAGTGTTCATAGGTTGCAGCGTGGAGCGTTAACACGGTCACAATTTACAGTTTCAGTCCTGGGGTCAGTTTTTAAAGGGACCCTTCCATCAGAAAGGATTATTTTTGTTAAAACTAATATTTCTGGAAAACAATTTTTGTTTTAGAATTTTTGGCAGTAATTTTTTTATTTTTATTTCGGCAGTCCGGTGCAATTGAAAACTACATACAGAATCCTGTCCTATTCTACCTGTGATAATAAAGAGATAAACCTCTTAAATGGCAGGGCAGGCCAAGCTCACTTTACTGTAGTTGCTCCTTATCTCCAGGTAGCTTTATTATAAATAGTAGGTCATGATATAATGCTCGCTTTATTGTTCTCTGGACAGGCCACGACAAAGATGGATAACAGGGCAATAGCAAGAGCAATACATAAAAGGAAAATGGGTTAATATTTCTGTACTGCGGGTGAGAAGGGAGGTTTAGATTTCTTCACACTTACAGGTCCTGCTGATAACACTTACATCTCTCAGGCCATAGTCAGCCTGGAAGAGAACCATCAAGCAGTCATCACTGCCGTACTATCAGAGCTCACAGAGAGGAAATCAGAGAGACAAACCAGGCAGTCATGTACATAGGGGAACTTTACATTAAAATAAAAAATAAAAAAAATTATATATAAAAATCACCCCCCTCCTTTCTAAATCCAGATAATATTGGAATACTGCTGGTCAATACGTAAAAATATTTTTGATGGTAATGTATCTTTTATTCCACAACAGACATTTATCATCCATCTACAAGATAGATGCTTGATCGCTTGGGTTCCAACACAGGGCCCCCTACCAATCAATAGAACAGTGGTCCCAAGCCCAGACCTGCGGGAGAAGGTTTTCCATCTACGCTTCACAGCTTTTCCATTTAGCTTTCACTTCCCCACTTCCTGCTCAGAATGTGGGTGGTTCTTTTGCACTGACTGACATTTCAGCTCGGTTATTTCTATTTCAGCCTCTTAGAGGTACATTGATGGAGAGGGTTTTTGAAGCAGCAGGGCAAAACACGAGTCAAAAGGGGTACAGTTTGTCATGGGAAAACCTAAACAAACTCCTTTTTTGTGATAAACACAGGGGGGAGTGACATCACCATGGTAGGACGGGGACAGAAAATAAAATTAGAGTGAGAGGGTGGGCGGAAACCCAGAAAGTGTTTAGAAAAAAAACCCCAGGAGATAAGAACTGTTTCAGCTCTGCAAGGAAGCAAAATCAGAACAGCAATGTATTTGGTAATAATTTGTATTTACATTTGCCTACATGTTTAGAATACCCCTTTAAATAGAGCAAAGCAGACTCTGAATGAAGAAACCGCTCCATTCAAACTCTGCCTCACTCCATTTGTTTCCCCGGGTTAAATATTTTTGGGGAGGCACATTGGTGGGCCTCTCTAATTGCCAAATACAAGATAAGTAAAGCCGTCTCTAACTCAATATGATGTACAGTCTCGAATAAAAAATTAATCACTTGAAAAATAGACTTAAAGCTTAACCTTTCATAGTCTAGTCAAATACTGACTAGCAATAATCCATAAAATCCAAACGAAAAAAGGCTTACACTAAACAGATAAATACAAATCTAAAAGGTGTGGGGGCCAAATAACCCCTTTACACCCTATCACGACTGCCTATCAAACAATATGGGGACATCGTTCCAATAAGGACGGCCCCGGAACCTTGACTATAACACCCTGGTGCTCCCTGATAAACGGGGGCCCAAAAGATACTAAGTCCCAAAAATAGTCCCCTCCCCCCAAAAAAACCAAAATTCACAAAGTCGCGTTTCCTTCCTAAGTTCTACAGGGGACAACAGAATATATGTAAGCAGTAGGGTCACACATAGATATAGTCATATGTAAGCAGTATGGTCACATATAAATATAGTCATATGTAAGCAGCATGGTCACATATAGAAAAATTTTCATATGAAGCAGAAAGGGCACTATATAGTAAATTAACAGCAGGCACATAAAAATATAGTCATAGTAAGCAGAGGGGCACATTAGATATATCATATGTAAACAGTAGGGTCACATATAGATATAGTCATATGTAAGCAGTAGGGTCACATATAGATATAGTCATATGTAAGCAGTAGGGTCACATATAGATATAGTCATATGTAAGCAGTAGGGTCACATATAGATATAGTCATGTGTAAGCAGTAGGGTCACACATAGATAGAGTTCTTTGAGGGCAACCATAATGCTAATGTGGTCCTGTGTGGAAAGGAGTTTGACACCCCTATGCCATATGCTGCTCTGGTTTAACCAGGTTTGGGCCTAAAACACAGAAAAGGAGCAAATCTTTCAATTACAATTTTTTTTTATTTACGTTCCATTGCTAGTTTCACCTTACAAATTCTGGTGCTAAATATGGAGCCAAACTCGCACGAATAATTGAGGCCTAATTGTGTAATACTGATGTCTGCTCTCATATTAACACGCTTGTCATAAAGGGCGATTTTTTTCGGAAAGGGGTAAGAAAGGTTGGGTGGACAGAACCATTAATAAGGACACTCTCTCTATAGCGCGGACATTTTCTACAGTGCTGTACGAATGTCCCCAATGGATTTAGAGAAGGACAGGGACACAGTACTGATTTAACTTCCCCTGCACAGTTGGACTTATTCCTGGCACCCGCAACCATCGATTTTACTTGTTTTGGATGGGGCCAAAGGTTATACAATTGATCCTTTTTTTGTCTCTATTTTAATGATTAACAGTATAATACCTCACATGTTTTTATTAAATTCCGTAAAAGCTGCCTGTATAACCATACACTTTTAATTTTAGAAAGGCCGCAAATATAATCGCTTTAAAGGAAAACTGTTGTAGAATGTATTAGAATAATGTCTTTCCACTCACAAAGGCATCTGTTTCAGACACACCCAAAGGGCCAAAATGGCTGCTCACCCCTTTGAAATTTTTTTTTCTCTCTAACAAAGGAAAAGGAGGTCATTTTAAAAATTTGATAAGAAGGCCATTAAAAAGGGGAGTTAAGTTACATGTTGCTTTTGGATGGGTTTCACCCCCGACCGTTAAAAACTTGACCTTACAATAAAGTTTGAAGAACCTTTTTGTCTGAAAGTGTAGGGTGGATTTTTCTCTGGCATTGCCAACTAATATACTGATTTTGGGCCCCCCCGCGGAAAGTAAGCCCTTTTTGTGGTTTTCCTCTACAACACACTTGAATTGGACCGTGCATCAGTTACCTGCACAACCGGGAGGGCGTGGGGAACACTGTGCAAGAAAGTCAGTGGAGCAGCGGCAGCACTACACCAGCACCGCAAACAATTAAAGGGGTGTTCCCACCTCTGACATTTATGGCATACTATTAGATGTGCATAGAATGCAGACAGGGCAGGTCCCCTTTTGAAACCCGAGCCGACTTGGTAAAACCGCCCCCAGAATCACCCTGGGAGAACAGAGAGGAGGTCACATTTGTATGGGAGTTTCAAGTACAGCTGAGCACTCGAAAGCACCATTCGGCTATACTTGGAACTCAACAGAGAAGAACCTTGAGTGCCGTGACCTCTTCTCTATTCTGCACGGGGATTTACTCAATTCTGGGACCCGCACCTATAAGATGTATGGGGATATCCCATTTATATCCATAAAAATTTAGAGATGAAACACCACTTTTAATTCCAAATGGTGGAGGGGCCAGAGGTTGCCTCTTAAATTTTTCAAATGAAGTAATCTTTAAACCCAAACCCATCCTTTGTAAACCGAAATAATCCCTTAAAAAAGGGGTTGTCTCACTACAAACGCTTTTTATCTAAAGATCTTGAAAAAAACCCTTTGCCGGGCCAAAAAGCTATTTTCCCGAATCCCTTTTTGTATGGGCTGCCCAGCCCTCAGGTTGGGCTTAGCTCAGCTTTTTTTGACCCCTGATGGGGTGCCAGCACGGGTTGTATAGCTACAGACCTGGCTTCTTACGCAGCCTATGAAGCCATAAACACGCCCCTGAATTAAAAATGAAACCCAAATAAAACAGACTGGGCAGATGAATCAATGTAGTGAGACAATCCCTTTAAACCCAATCCTCTAGGAGCTCAGATAGTGAAGCAGTCTCTTTGGGGTCTCAAAATCAAATGCATGGGAAAATGCCTCAGACCCGCTGTGTGAAAAATTATTTAAACCCCTGTATTACGGTCTGTTTTTGCCCTGCATTTTTTTTTTTTTATTTATTTATAACCCGTATTATATTGTACAGTGATTGTCATCGGTCACATTAGCCCCTGTCCTCACTGGGGCGCACAATCTAAGTTCCAGATTAGCCTATTTGTATGTTTTGTGGAGCGTGGGGGGAACTAGACTGCCTGGAGGAAACCCCACGCAAATACCGGGGCACACACAGAGACTCCTTGCAGATTGTTGTCCTTGGTGGGATTTAAACCCTGGACCCCAACGCTGCAAAGCAACATTTGCCAACCACTGAGCCCCCGTCTGTGCATATAAACATTGCAGTCATCTGTAAGGACATACCCAACATATGCCCCCGCAGGCATGCTTATGGGAGGCGTGAATAGTAACAACAGATGTCTATCATGTTGTAGTTCCTCAGCTGCTCTTTACTTTCAAATATCACCCCAATTATATTTTTCATTCCCAACCAACTTCTATTCTGGGTTTTCGGGTTAAATTTTTCTTTAAAATGTTCACCCCCATTTACGATAACAGACATGACAAATAACAGGGCCGCTCTGCTGCTATAACCAATGTGTTAAATTTTCAAATCTGAAAGTGTCTAGAACTTTGACAAATTGTTGTAATTATGTCCTGTCCAGGTAGCCAGACAACCCAATACATCACTACTCACCTGCCAGCACATCACCGACAGAGGCCTATCAGATGCCGCCATACACGCATGTGTACTGAAGAGTCCATTTATAGAGAGGGACATGAGCGTATGGAATATTGAAAATTCCTGCATACCTGCTATGGGAGATGTGACAGAACTGCTGAAAGGTTTTTATTGTGCAGAACAATTTGCAGGATGTAGCGCATGCTGAAAATTTCCAAACTACACTCAATGACAGAAGAAAATGACACAACTACAGTTATGTTTCAGACAGACAGTATAGGATTAAAGTGTGGTCTGATTAGGTGCGGTCTTGTCTTCAGAGGGCATAAAAGTGCTTCCCCTTCCACCATGTAAAAAGGCTCTCAGAGGCTTCTTCCGGGTAGTGCACTTCTTGTTGACAGATCATAAGAAAGCAGGATGGTTGTTTCAAAGAATGGGTTGCCATCCAGGCTGTTCTGACCAAGTGGGGGGTTTTTCTTAGGAGCAGTAGTTTCAAGGGGACCTGATACCAAAAAAAGAGTCTGGAAAACCCAGACCAACCACCAGCAGAAAGGACTGTTTGATCCAACAACAAGCGCCATCAGCTCCCGCAGTTTCTGTGCCCACTATCCGGACAGCACCTTTATTACACACCCCATTCTCTGCCCGATCTTTTTTAGGGGCTTAGCAGAAAGGAAATTTTGACATTTTATGGTTTACAAGGGGTTGCATATAAAATTTTGATCTTTTTAGAATACAACTCGAAAGTAATCACACAATAAGGATAATGTGTTTTTACAAAGGGACTGGATAGGTTGGAGGGCCCCGGACGGGAAAATGGGCGATTAGGGTTTTTAACACGATAAAGGCAAGGGGTTTTGCACATGGGGAGGAAAAAAATCCAAAACCATGATTACTTTTTAAAAAGGGGGAAAAGGGGATGGGGGAAGGACTTGGGAAAAACCTGGTGGGCAGTAAACTTAACGTAGTGCCAGTGTCAGGCAGCACTGCCAAGGTAAATAGGATCATGGGTGCATTAAAAAAAGGGGGAAGATGCACATGATGGAGAACATTCTCCCCATTATACAAGTCACTGGTCAGACCACAATTGGAAAAAATTTTGTTTTTGGGACCAGTGCACAGGAAAGACATTGTAAGCTTGAATGGTACAAAGACGGCAACGAAAATAATAAAAGGACTGGGGATGCAATACCCAAAAGATAGAAGATTAGGGTTTTTTAAGAAAAGACGGGTTCGGGGGGACATAA